>JAOYND010234992.1:0-13462 GCA_025802135.1 Lagerstroemia fauriei
TGGATCAGCTCAGAAAAGTTGATCTGTTATCCATGATAAATTTGAACTTTTCCGTATAGATGGCATTAAGGAATAATCCGAGTAACGGGCTCAGCATGTTACAGGGCCCCCAGTAATGGCATAATAAGTGAACACCTTAACCAAGGCAACCTCTGACATAATCCGGGAACGGTCCACTGACAACAATCTGACAAAACTGTGTCAGTGGTCGATCATCTGACCAAGGATACGTTGCGGTTGCAGGTGTTCATCGCGCTGTCGTGCCTGATAGCGGTGTCGGTGAACTTCAGCACGTTTCTGGTCATAGGCAAGACGTCGCCCGTGACGTACCAAGTCCTTGGCCACCTCAAGACCTGCCTCGTGCTCGGCTTCGGCTACACGCTGCTGCATGACCCGTTCACGGAGAGGAACATAATCGGGATCCTCATCGCCATCTTCGGCATGGGCGTGTACTCTTACTTCTGCACCCAGGAGAACAAGAAAAAGCAGTCCATCGACCTCTCCATCTCTCAGGTTCCGTTGATCACCATCCCGTAGACTTATTAGCATTTCATGTCATCTGTGGCAACCAGCTAGTCCCCGAGCAGGGATGAATTTAAGGGTCGCCTCCTTAAACACGGGAAAATCTTTGAAATACCTTAGTTTCGTCCCCAAATAAATTTTCCAGATTCGTCCTGATCCCAGGTGAGTTTCCTGTTTGCAGATTAAAGACAAGGAAGCTGCACTGCTGCTGAGTGGGAAGACCATGGGGCATGGAGACAAGGAAAGCCATCAAGAAAACAAAAGGCCAAACCGGGATCCTCTTGTTTGAGTTTCTTCATTCATTTTCCCCTCAGTCCTGGTGCGGGCTTCCTCCTTGTGGTATTTTGTTGGGTTGGACAGCCAGTTCACTCCTTCAATAATTTCTCTCCTCAGTGTCTCCCTGCAGAATTCGGCTCCAAGAACATAACTTAGATGCAAGCTCCATTGTAGAATTCTTTCTTGGTATCGAATATCCTGCCACCAATCAAGATCTTCAGTTCCTGTAATCTTTCTTCTCCTGGAAGCATGGAAAATCTCGAAAGTAAAGCAGCAAGAAAATGAGAAGAACGGATATTCTCGTACTCAAAACACGAACATGAGTCGCACTGAACGCTTGAACACTACAGCAAGAAACTGGGTATAGTAAAGAAACAATGAAACAAACGTAACCAATGGGACTTGTTTACTCTCTTAACAGACATTATTTTTCTGTAGTGTCTCGTCTTCACGTATAGGATGAGTAAGTATGCAAAATCGAGGTACACGAATATGTCCCAGCTATTTTGGCATCGAGGAGTAGAGCAGAAGCTGGGAATAGTCATTGGCCTCACTTAAATCACCTTTCGGCATCAGATTCAGCAATAGTTTGCAGTCAAAAGAATGGACACAAGCACAAGACCACATTTGATGGGGACAGCAAGGGCTGGACAGGAATAAGCTCAGGTTTTGAATTTCAGTTGGTGCTAAACTAAACCCAACAGTCACCATAAGGAAAACTGCTTTCTCAACTGTTCACATTATAGCTGCAATCTCGTGCTAGGAAGACAGAGGATTTTCCTGTACATAAGCATGCCCAATCCCTTCAACGGACGTGACCAGAAGTCCCGCTGTAAGCACAACCCAGTCCCCTGTCTGCCCAAGAATCGTGGCTAAAGGCATTTTCAATGTAGAAACTCAATAGTAAGAGAAATAAGTTATTTGGAGAAAGGGTTAAGTTTCGGCGAAAGTTCTGGTTCTGTTCAGATGGAACTTATTGCCATTAAGGTTCACTCGACTGGCATTGCCCGAAATCCCACCCGTTTTAACAACAGCAAATGCTATTTTCGAACTGTGTCTTCTCATCTGAAGACTGGCCAAAAGGAAAAGGTCATATTTACATTGATGAAGTGCAGACCAAACTAAGCCAAATTTGCAGAAAAGTTCATAAACATGTGAGCTTCTAATATCCCATATTTTGGAAATCAAAATAAAAAAAATATATATCCATAAATAAATGAGAAAATATGTTTACATTAAAAAAATATAAGTATTGAGAAAATAATTAAAGAAAAATATTTTCGGTTAAATGCAGCCTTATATTTTGTGGATGACATTGAATATCTATGAGAAATATAATTTAAAAGATATTCATTGATAAAAAGAAAGTCTAAGAGACATTTGGTAGCTAAGTCTAGAACTAATAACATCTAAGATATATTTTGATAGATAATACCTATAACCAATAAAATCTAAAAAATTTCAGTAGTGAATATATACAATAATAAAATCTAATAAATAATCCTATAACTAATAAATTGAAAAGATATTTTACGGAAAACAAACAATCTAGATGAAAAATGATAAAATATCAATAAGATAGTGGTAGTATCCCATGCAATTTGGGTGAGCAATATCCACCTCACCCATAAGAGGTTGAACCCATGTTCAATTCAAAAACTCAGCGGATAGTATGATGATACTTACTCTCTTATAAATCAGATTTTTTTTATTATTATTTGTCCAATGTGGAGTTCGTTTCTCGACACCCGTCCTCACGTGGCAACTTGTTCACACTTGTCCCGTGCCTTTTAACACCCGTCCTCAACAACTTACCTTGAGCCGGTATTTTTCTTCTGTATTTAGGCGAGAGGGACAATTGATCACGAGTCGAGCATTTTTTCTTCCGGTCTCGAGTTTAACGGACCACAAGTTCGACATTCCAATCTGGGGTAGTGTGAGTTCACATGGTTGGCTCTGATACTATGTGAAATTGCAACCCGCCCTTCTCTTCATTTTTAGATTGAAACAGGCCTAATATCTTATAAAGCAACTATTATGAATAATATAATATGTAAGTGTTTGATCACACGACATTCTCTGACGTAAATTCAGAAATGTCTCCAGTAATCCCCTTACTAACGTAAGCCCGCAAAACTCGATAGTCCCCTCTAGGCCGAAGTCGCCTACTTTACCAACGGTTCGCTCGCAACAATATCACAATTCAACATGGATCAGAGCTGGGTTAAGCCCTTTATCACATTGTGCGTGAGAGGGATTATTAGGTCTCACATCGATTAGATAAGATAATAATTTCGGGTTTATAAAATAACTTAACATAGGCTTTTAGGTGAAAACGAGTTTAGTTTCTTATAAGGCCCATTGTTATAAATAATACAATATATGAACGCGTGACTACACAGTAACCACTGACGTGAGCACAAACTCATCTCCCGAGTCCCCTCATGACGGAAGCCCGCGAACCCGACAGTCTTCTCCCTGCCCAAATCGCCGACTTTGCCAATGATCCGCTCATAATATCATAATTCAACATGGTGTTAAAGCTGGATAAACCCCTTGACATGCTACGCGTGAGAGGGGTGTTAGATCCAATATCGGTCATATAAGAGGACCACAATATGTTTATAAGATAAATAAGTACTATCATCTGATAGTTTAGGCTTTTGGATGAAAATAAACTCATTCTCTTGTAAAGTCCATTAATAATAATACAATATATGAGCGTTTGATCATGACAATTTTTTTTTATGTAAACTCGGACCCATTTCCGGTGGTCTCAGATTAACGTAAGCCTGCAGCCCGACAGTCTCATCTATGCCCATGTCGCCTATATCGCAACGGTCCGCTCATAACATATAATTCAACATTGTATTAGAGCTAACCGTGTGGGCTCACACCAAGTCAGGCCCAAGTGTGAAACTCGTGGTTCGCTAAGCCTAGAACCTGAAGAAAAATGACCGACTCATGGTCAATTGTCTTCCATCGACCAAGTACGAAAGAAAAATACCAGGCTCGAGGTCAATTGTGATGTCGAGAACTAAATCACACATCGGACAAATAATAAAATAAGTCTGGTTTATAATAGGGTAGGGTACCACCATCTTACAGTTTGAAATTTTGGGTTGGACATAGGCCCAACTTCTTGTGGACCATGTGGATATTTTACATGGTATCAGAAGCAGGGTAAGGTGCCCCTTAAAACGATGTACGTTAGAGGGGATGTTAAAATCTAAGATATAAATGATAAGTTTATAAGAAAACAGTGTACCAACCTCTTAATAGCTTAGATTTTTAGATAAAAACGGGGTCCAAAACTCTTGTAAGCTTAAGTAAAAATTCACATTATGGATTTTTATCTATTAAATACATGAAGAAGTGAGAAAGTTAAAGGAGAGGAAGATATCAATTAAAAAATAGAGATACTATAGAGGGCAGGCCTACAAACTATGGAGCAAAATCATTTTGATGTAGATTGTCCCCTTTATACGGATTTATTATATAAATTGTAAATTCGCGGTGTAATCAATGTAAGTAAATCGAACCCACTTAAATTATTTGTGAAATTATGAAATGTTATTTTTATGCATATCATGATTATTATTGTGACAATTATATTTATTGTTATGATTTTTAAAAGAGGATCAAGTATAGGAAAAAAATTGTTGATAAGTAGATTGTTGGAAAATTAAAGAATTTATTCATGATGTATAAGAATACTAGATTACTGAAATTATAATTTTGTAAAGAAAATGTAATTTCATTCATGAAATCCTCTGAATTATGGAATAATGGAAATTTATCAGAATTGGATTTATCATTTGTTTTGAGGCTCATCTGCCTGTTACATAATCTAGTATTGTAATACCTTGAAACGAGTTAGCTAGTGAATTATCTGGGTCGAACCGGCAATTATACCGATAGAATTTCTATGTCGAACCGGTGACTATATCGGCAGATTCTTTGATTCGGGCCATCGACTATATTGGCAAATTATCTTAATCAAATAAGCGACTATACCAATGGATATGTGTGACGGGACAAAGTGTCATCGTAGTATCAAAGATAATGAGCGTAAAATGTTCGAATATCAATTATTGATATTATTGATATTATTGAATATATGTATGTTTTTGACAAACGAGAAGCATTTTATTCAAGAAGACATATAAGATACAAGACTCGAAGCATTATTCAGCACACCATGACTAACAAATCAGCCCTAATAGGGAAAGGGATTTCCTCTACCCAATTGCTCAAGTAAGTCCTCCTTTTGTACCAGTGTGCTACACAGTCTGTACATTTGTTAGCTTGTCAATCAATCCAACGAATATGTAATGATTCAAAGTTCCTCTTCATACTCCGTATATTGTCAATGATGAGAAGAAGTTGCCATCTATATTTAGAGCTTGATGGCATCATCTCCTTATACACTATTTTAGAATCAGTCTCTAAGACTATTTTCTGCCATCATTTAACTTCTGCAAATCAAAGACCTTCATATAATGCCAAAGTCTCAATAGCTTCTGCAGACAGGCCTTTGAAGCTTAGTCCATGACCACCAATAACCTCTCTTTTATCATTTTGATCCCTACCCCTGCATCCTTGGACTGGGAGTCAAAAGCTCCATCACAATTCAGCTTCGCAACCCCCAATGAAGGACATTGCCATTTGATTGTAGCAACACTTATCTGCTGCTGATTAAACTTGTTCAGAAGATGGAGAGTCCCTGCTGCCCAAGGTCAAATTCTGCAATAGCCCTCTTGAGCCTCCCAACCACAGCAACAACACTAGGGTCATCCTCCTTAAAAAGAGCAGAATTTTTTTCCTTCCAAATATTCCAAAGAGTAAAAGCTACGAGAGTCAACACTCTCTTCCTCACTATACCATCACAGATACTAGTCTTTACAAACCCCTCCAACCATTTTCCAATATTACTGAGACCAATATTAATGATTCTTACTCCCAATATGTCACCACACATAGAAAGTCCATGAACAGAGCAAGAGTGCATGCTCTATAGTCTCAACCTCTTCACAAAACTTACATTTATTATCATAGCCAACATGTCTCTTCCATAGGTTCTCCTTGACAGCAATTCTATTTGACGCAGCTCTCCAAAGAAAAAACTTTATCTTGGGTGGACAATTGATATGCCAAAGAGAAGTCTAGACTTTTCTGTCCACATTCATGGAAAAAGAGGCTCCAAACAGTGTTGTCACATGTTTTTGCTGTCTTATTAGAGCATAAATTGACCTGATAGACACCATGCCACTCATCTCAGATGTCCAAATCAGTCAATCCTCCCTTCTTCACATAGATAAAGGTATCCCTTTAATGATCTGTAGGTCAGCAGTTGATATAACACCTGTTAACCTTGATAGATTACATGGCATATTAGAATGATCAATAAGACTACAACTCATACATTTTCATCAACCTTGCCATGGTCCAAAGGGTGCAACAAATGATCAGGTGAAGAGAATATCCATGGATCCTTCCAAACTTTGATCTTCCCCCATCACCAACTTGTCACAACATACCTTACTTCAAGTAGTCTCTTCACTCCAAAATGCTACAACATAGCTAGGAAGCTCGAGCTCCTTTTTTAGCATCAAAGAAAATGAGGATAATATAGACCCTTTAGGACTTTAACCCAAAGAATAGCAGGTTCCTGAACAACCCTCCAGGTCATTTTGGTTAGTAAAGCAATATTAAAGTCCTGCATATCTTTAAAACCCAAGCCTGATGTACTTTTCAAATCAGACAATTTATCCCCGCCTCACCTAGTGTAATCTTCTTTCCTCATCATTCTACCCCCACCAAAATCTAGCTATCATGGCATTAATCTCATCACACCAACCCTTAGGTACTTTAAAACAGCTCAGGAAATATGCTAGAATAGAAGAAATGGCAGAATTGATGAGTACTTCTCTTCCTGCATAAGAAAGCAATTTATGCTTCCATCCCTTAAGCTTGCTAGCAATTCTGTTGTGAAGAGATTGTAGAGCAACCTTTTTGGACTTGCCCCATACCACTGAAATTCCAAGATATTTTCCAGGTCCTGCATCAATCAAAATATTCAGAAATTCCTCCACCATTTTCCTTGTGCAAATTGTAGTGTTGGAACTGAATAACACTAATGATTTCTGGAGGTTTACAGCTTGTCCAGAGGCCCTGCAGTACAACTCTATGATGCTCTTTAATTTTCCAATATTCCTAGCAGTAGCTTCAACAAAGAGCCAACATCCGTAAAAAACAAAAAAGTGAAACTAGAGGACAACTCTTAGATGTCCTTAAAACTTTTAACTCCTTAGCATGAACAGCTTGCTTAATCAACAGGGACAAGGATTCAGCCACAAAGATGAACAAATGAGGGGATAAATGATCTCCTTGTCGTAACCCTCTATGAGGTTTAAAAACCCATGTCTTCTTCCCATTTAGTAAAGCCTATAGGTCACTCCCTTCACAAACCCTATGATTCAATTAATCCACCTAGAACTAAAACCCATTTTTAAGAGAAGCCTCTTCAGAAAAGACCAACTAACTCTATCATAGGCTTCCTTCATGTCAGTTTTGACAGCACACCACTCTTTTTTCCCTCTTTTCTTTCTTTTCAAAAAGTGAAACACTTTATGGGCAACCACAATATTGTCTTAAATTAACCTACAGAAATAAAGGCTCTTTGTTCCCTAAACATAATATCAGTAAGAAAAGGTTTCAACCTATTAACCAGGACTTTGGACACAACTTTATTAAGGAAATTACACAAGCTAATAGGTCTAAACTAAGATAATTCCTCAGGCCCCAAGACCCCGGGATAAGAACTAGATCAGTAGAATTAAGAAAGGAAGGCATGATATCTGAGGAGAAGAAGTGCAAGACAGCAACCGTGACTTTAGTACCTATAATATGCCAATAATTTTGAAAAAAGAAACCATTATAACCATCAGGCCCTAGTGCCTTTGTTTGCTCCAAGATGAAAGAATACCCTTGTGATTTCCTCAGGGACAATGTTAGAATCCAAACTAAGCTTCAAGTCCCAAATAATTATTGGTTTTATCACACCTAAAACCTCCTACACATTTGCAGTTTCCTCTTCTTCTAACAAACCCTTATAATAGTCCTAAAAAGACTCCATTATATCACCCTCATTCTCCACCAATTGACCACTCTCATTCCTAATTCTAACAACCTTATTCTTGCTTCTCCTTCGCAGCGTAGATTGATGGAAAAAGGAAGTACTCTTATCCCCCTGCTTGAAGCCATTGTACTTTGGACCTTTGCTGCCAATAAATTTCCTTATTTCTCCACAGTTTGTTAATCTCATTCTCAACCTCATGTAGCTTATCTTTTTCCCCAAAAGGATCTGCATGAATTGACTTCAAGACTCCCTTCAGTTCCTCAATCTTAGCAAAATTATTTGAGAAAGTCACTTTGATCCACTTCCTCTGAGAAGAGATGTATATACTAAGCTTATTTTGCACCTCCCTGAGAGTTTTTGCCTGCTCTCACTCAACTCTTCTCTATGATATCTTTACACCTACTGTCAGTAGCCCAAAAGTTTTCAAATTTAAAAGATCTTGAACCCTTCCTATCTACCCACCTGTTATACACTATAATAGGGCAATGATTCGAACCAATGGCTTCCTCGTGTATCATAGTGGTTGTAGGAAAAGCCTCCTTCCAAGCAATAGACGCAGAGCCATATCCAGCCTTTCCCTCACCTCCCCCTCTTTCTCTCCTATACCACCATGTAAAAATAGAATCCTTATAACCACAATCTAGCACATTGATATCATTAATAAGCCTTGTAAAAGACCTAATGCATCTGTCATCGTTTGCACTGCCCCCACACTTCTCATGCTGACCTGCAATATCATTGAAGTCCCCTAAACAGAGCCAGGGCTCTGTAACACCAACGCTAATAGCTCTAAATCTATCCCAGATTTTCTGCCTTTGCCAAAAGTCACAATACAAGAATTCATTCTAAGTTTCCTCCTAATCCTATCTATTTTTCCTCCTAATTTTTTGTTTCAAAAAGACAAAAAAATCCGGCTTGCATCTCCTAACCAGGTCATGTAGATGTTCAATTGTCAGGTTTGACCCTATTCCCTGACAGTTCCAACTGATGAAAATCATGGCCCTTGCGTGGCTGTTTCAGGCCAACTACCACCACCTTTCCAAAGCTTTTCCTCAGCCACAAATGTGAACCTCAAAAAGATTTCCAGCAATATGATCTTGTACCTGGGAAATTCTTCGACTCCCCACTCTCCTCCTTCCCCTAGGCTTGTACTTCTTAACCTGCTTTCCAATCATTCCCCTTGAGACTTGGGGCTATTCCTCCACAACAGAACAATTAGCTCTCTTTACTAGGGAGTTGTCCTAGCATCCTCAACCTTTCTTTTAAGAGACAGTTGCTGCATAGCTAAACTCAAACTAAAAGTTATTATTATGTATTGAATATATATTATTTGAATTGTTTTCTAAAATTTTGAAAATACTTTGAAAGTTATTATCATGGAAAAAATAGATATTGAGCTATACGATTTGAATGTATTATTTAAACGATTTATGGATACTTCAAAACTATTTTGGAAAATGTATTCATGAAAAATCAATCTTGAGTCATTTACATGTTGTTTATCCAATTATTTTATGAATGGTCACATTTTATTTAACTGATTGTCGAAATCAAATTATTTTAAAATAGTTTAGAATGGTAGTTTTAAATGAATATCAATGATTTATATTTTTCACCGAATTGTTTTGAAATAAGGATTTAATTTTACTAATACTTTATCTGATCTGATAGATGTGAGTTATGTTTCTTTACTAAACAATAAGTTACTTGCTAATGAGTGAGAGATTCGAAATCAGGAGAATTCTAGAGGCTCGTAATTTAGCAATTCCAATCAAGAGTATAATAGTGTGTGGAGGATCTCCCTAGAATTTTCATAGTTTTATTTGGCAAGAATGGAAGCCTTTCCAATATTTAAATTTTAATGTAGAATTTCATATAATTATAATTGTAAAATTATTATAAAAGAGCTATATTATTTAAGAAAAATTTGAAGGAAGAAAGTTTTAAGTAATGGTTCATTTTCCTATTGGACTGTTCAGGTATTCTAGTGAACAGTCAGTCAATCACGATCTCATTCTTGATATGAAAAATGGGGCGTGACAGAGCTTATCCGCAAGCATAGGGTGCGAAACTCTACGAGACTATAGTATGACTAATTCAGGGGTGAACTATATATAATTCAACAAAATTAGACAAAATCAAGACCACTACGAGGATCGGACTTAATCTCTTGGTTGTGAGTCGAGATCTTGTATCATTGCAAGGTGACTTTAGTTTATTATATATGGAGGTAGGTGGTCATTCTAGACAGCATCCATTAACTCGAGTAAACGAAAGTAAATTGTACTAACGCAAAAATGTGACACGGGACTCAGGCCCAATTCAAGGAAGTGGACTTTGACCCATCATGAATGGATAGGGTAGAATTGACCCAGACCCTCAACAATTTTGACTTAGGGTTGACTTAAATATTATCTCTGATTTAAATATCCGACGGGCAATAAAAAATAAAATAATATGATGGAGATTTTGATAAATAAAAAGAGGAAAAAAATGCAATTTTTTGTGATAAGAGATGTTCATTAATCTAATACAAGGATATATAATTCTCACGGTAATGATCAAATCTAGAAATCTCTTGTTTATGAGTCGAAATTTTGAGTCAATGTACTTTGAACACATTCTAAAAAATGATTTTAATTGATAGAAGCATTCTTCCAAGTCCTTCTATCGATGTTTCTTAGAGTAGGAATCGAATCTGAAACTTCAACCTCACTAAATTACATGGGAGTGGATTTTGAACCGCTAGATACCACAATTGATGGTTCAATCGCATTACTTAAGTGATAAAAAAGAAGTGAAAAAGGATTCAATTGGTGTAAAATCTATCAGAAAGTGCTAATAAATAAATGTAGCACAACATCCTCCTTCCCTTACTTAAATAGCACTGGTTTATAAGCATTTATAAAAAATAAAAAAAAAAGCACCAAATTATGTTGTTTTACTATGGTGTCCTTTCTTTGTTCTAGAAAATTCAAATTTCTTACATCCCTCCCTTTCTCCCATTCTCTCTCTCTAAGAAAAGCTTTCCTTCTCTCTTTTTTCGTTCCCAATACTCTGTCATTTCGGTGATTTCCTATTTTCTCTCGCCCTAAATGAGCCCATTCATTCCCTCCTTCGCCACCAAAAGTAGTAGCACCACTGACCAACTTTCGGCAAGCCCATTCTCTCACCATCGAGCGGTAACAAGTAGACCGGTGATTTCCTATGTTCTCCCGCCCCTCAATGAGCCCATTCTTTCCAACCTTCGGTGAGCCCATTCTCTCACCACGAGCGGCAACACCAAGCGACAATGAGTAGAGTACCAAGCAACAACGACGAGTAGAGCACTGAGTAGCATCACCCATAGCAAGCCTATTCTCTCTTCCCCTGTGAACAACAACATCAAGCAACACTTAGCAGAACATATAATTGATAATCTCGACAGTTCAGTTTTGTAAACTGTATTAGGACTTATTTATATCATATCATGACCTATCTATATAATATGTGGACACATATATAATTATATCGGGACCTATTTAAGTTTAAGGACATGTGTTTGGTAATTTGGGGAGTACCGGGACTTATTTATATAGTATCGAGACCTGAGTATAATATACCAAGACCTATTTAAGTGAACTCCAATATGGGTAAATGTCGGACCCATTTATACTATATCGGGACCTATTTATACTGCACCAGCACCTATTTATACTATTACTAGGGCCTATTTATAATATAATTGAGATATTTACAATGGCCTCCAAGAGGGCGAACCCGCTGGTAAGTTGACAACATGCAATAGGACAGGTCCAGGGTTTGACTTCCCATGAGGGCTAGCATTTGGGATTAATGGCGAGCCCCAGGCCATATAATACATCGTTCGGTAGATTAGTCGTTTGTTACAGCACCCGACACCATCAATATAAAAAAAGAGATCTATTTACAATGGTCAAAGACCTATTTAAGTTTATTACGCATTTGTAAATTTGGATAATGGTCAGGACTTACCTATAAAGTATCGAAACCTATTTACAATGTAATCATGGCCTAATTATCATGAATTGGGATCTATTTAAGTTTATGACGTTTGAAAAATCTGGACAACAACCGGGACCTATTTATAAAGTATGAGAACTTGTGAAATAAATAGGTCCCTGGTAATATCACAAATCGAAGCTAGCGACGTTTTTTTTTTTTGGAATGTTGGTAGACTTTCATTAATTTGTAAACAGTGAGCAACCTTTTACAAGTTAATGATCAGAGTTATGTACATAGAAGTCCAAAAAAGAAAGCAACCCGTGAGTTCCATATGCGGTGCTCCAATCGGGGAAGGGTTCCGAGTTTCAGCTTCACTGTATCAAAAATATGTTGTACTAACACATGTAATCATCATTCCACAAACTCTAGTTATAGTTAATCACCAACTGAAGTAAAATCAATCGACAATTAAAGTGCTAACACATGTAATCATGTCCAATACATCAAAACATTCAAACTAGCTGGTCAGATTTCATAACCTGCTCGAGTATAAATGTACAAATCACAAAAAACCTTAAAAATTACTCTTGTACTACTTGTGGACTGGGTGGGCTTGCTGATCGTTTGCGCTATTGGGTGGGAGAACTCAGGCAACCTAGAGAAGGGAAGGAGAGCTCGGGCGATAGGAGAAGGACGAGAAAGCTCGAGTGATGGGAGAAGGGAGGCAACTAGAGAGGAGAATGACAAGGTGAAGTGAAGCGACGACAGAGAGGGAAGGAAGGGCGACGGCCAGCAGGTTGAGGGACAACGACAGTCGGTAAGAGATAGGTGGAGGAACAGCGACGAACACCGGCAAGTAGGGATGGACTGGAGCACGGGGGACAGTGAGAGATAGTGGAGCGTGTGAAGAGCAGTGGACGAGAAAGGATTTGGTTTAGGAAGAGAATGAGAACGACAGTTATGAAATTATGAAAAAATTATTAAAGAGGTATAAATAGTGGTGCTAATTTTTAAGACCCTATAAATTGGTGCTAGTTATAAAAACTCCCTTTTTTAGTGCTAGATAAATTTTTACATCCTCTGAGAAATCAAGTTAACATATTATTAACATTATTATGGCGAGAATGTTTAGGTCATTATTGTTAATAATATTAATAAATATAAGTTGGTTGAGATAATTCGATATCTCTTCCCTTCAAGTAAGCAGTGTTGGATTTAGGAGGTGCGCGCCTCCTTAAACTTGAGAAAATCTATGAATCACTATGTAAATTTCACTTGATTTTATCTATTTTTAATTAAATTATCTAAGTTCGTCTCCTAAATCCATCATGCTACTTCTCTTTTGAGTTTCGATTGTGCTAGATTTTTAGATACGTCTGATCTTAGATTCGAATCTTATAAATTAAAAGAAATTTATAATCGGGAGAACTTCACCCTTAGTAGTTCGATCCGACTCGATCTTCGTAATTGTTAGAATTCATTCTTCGTAGTGGAGGGGAAGTGGGTGGACCCAAAGAACCACGTAAGAGCCCACATCCCACGGCTACAGGGAGCCCGACA
>JAOYND010235094.1:0-13461 GCA_025802135.1 Lagerstroemia fauriei
TTTGAATTGAGCCATCTTATTTGTACTTAGTCTTGTAAACCCGTTTCAAACCAATGAAAACTTTTCCTTTTGGTAAGTCTACAAGCTCCCATGTATTGTTCTTCTCAATGGTTGCAATTTCTTCATCCATAGCATTCATCCAAATGTCATTGCTTCATGAAAACTCTGAGGCTCACATGCATAGAATGCTACATTACTTGTTTCATAAAGTTCTGGACGAAACTTTCTTGGAGGACTTTCAGATTCAAAACTTGACAATGAACTCATGCTTGAAGAGCTCAAATTTGGACTCGAGTCTGTACTCGTGTTTGGTTGATAAGCATCTCTATTTGGGATTCCCTCTTGTATTGGCTGATATATTAATTTTCCTTTGGAGCTTTTCCTGTGAAATCCCAGGAAGCATCTTCATCGAAAATTACATCATGAGCAATCACGAACTTCTTATTATTTGGATTGTAGAGACGATATCCTTATGACTCATCATTGTAGCTAATAAATATATTTCTCTTTGTCGGACGTCGAGAGTTCCGACTTGAGAAAAAGAATCTGGTTCAGGCATGCACGAAGTCTAGCTTGGGACTTTAAATCGGGGTGAATCGAAGTCGCCACTAAACCGTTTATTAAGGTCGTTTAGGCGCCTAAGTCACTAACTGATCATGATACTAACCACCTAGGTTTTTATCGGTCATGGAACCGAGATTTGAGTCTAGAGGTCCTATTACGTATCTTGAAGTTCAAGAGCCAAAATACGCCCAAACTTGGTACCCGTCCCTAAGTCTAAGTCATTTGTTTACTTGCACACTTTAATTTGTCCAATTGTTTCCCTGATCGAAGTTCGAATCGATGGTATGGATTGAAATTCGATAATTCGTATCGCGATCCTAGCATGTCACTAATCGTCGTAATTTAAGTGCAGAAAGCAAAGATTTCTACTATTGTCGGGATCATATACATTCATCATCTCTCTCTCACGCACTACCCATCCCATTATATCGGTTCACTCAAATACATTGATTTTAACCTATCCCACATACAATCAAGATAATACACAAATGAAAATACCTCAACCAACATTTACACCGATCAAGTCAATCAAGATACATTTATTCGACTCAAGAAAATTTTTTTATTTAAAATGAGAAAGTTAATCGTAAGAAAAATTGAGGAATGATGTAAGAATCAAATTAAAGTGTTTAGGAACCTAAAAATCCAAAAAAAATCTACACTTGAAGGACTCAAAAGATACTTCCAAAAACTAATTCATTTCACTTCAAAATCTTCGAATTGACGCAAAATGTTTTAAAATTTTTAAGGATGAAACCCTAAGTTTTGGTAGACACTTAAACCAGCCTAAAAATACACAAAAATATCAGGAACTGATCTGAAAAATTCGGATAAGGGGCAAGATTGATATTTAAAAACTGATAAAAAACCTCAAATCGATCCGAAAATTTCAAATATGGACCCCTAAATTCTAAAAACACCTAAGACCATTTTAAAACACACAAATGACATAAGAAACAGAGTTACAAAATTCGGAATAAAGCTGAACATATATTAAAAAGTCGGTAAAAGATCCGAAACGATCCGAAATTTTAAAAAACGAACCCATAAATTCTAATGACACCTAGGACCGTTCTAAAGCATACAAAAAGCATCAGGAACAGAGCTGGAAAATTCGGAACAGGATCAGACAGATTTTAAAAAGTCTATAAAAGACACCAAATCGATCCAAAACGGTCCGAAAAATTTAAGGACCGACCCCTACACCTTAGGAAACATTTAGACCCACTTTAAAATGAATACTAACCGAACTAATATAAAATTTTAAAAAAGTTGTTGGGCTAAATTAAAAAAAAATCTTAAAACCCAATTTTGAGCGGTCCATTTCTTCATCACAATTTTTACACAACATTTTTCTAGTCATTCTCCAATTTTCTTATTAAAAAAATATTTTTTGTTTTTAGTTTTTTAAAATTTTTTTTCCTTTTTCTATCATTTTTATATTTTCTTAAGAAAAACGAACAATATATATTTATTCTTAAATATCTTAACTAACAAGTTTCCATTTTTTTAGGATCCTGTTCCATCTTTTCTACATGAAAACATGAATCTAGTTTTGATTTTCTCATTTTTTCGTATTTTCTATTTTTCACAAAAATATTCATTTTAGAAAATGTTAATTTTTGATAGTTGTTACTTAAACCCGGTCAAGAAATTATACCTAGAACCGTGACAATGACGATGTCGAGGAGTGAGCGGAACTTAGACTTGGTTCGGTGTCGGATCCGTGCATCTTCGGGACACGAGGAGGACTCATCAATTCACATGGACTCGGGTCCAATGACGATCGTGGAGAAGAATAAGATTGGGATGAGAATGTGTATTCTTAAATTTTAACTCAACTCATGAGACCATTAAAGTGAAAGATTTGAGGGAGAGGGCATTAATATACATATTAGATGGAGATTGAAAAATATAATATGGTATAGTGGATGAAAAATATTGTGTGAATAGATGAATGGAGAGGTTATATTTGATGGGAAGTATGTGGGAGAATGTGGAAGAGTGTTCTCCAATGTGTGTCGTTTGCAAATAAATAGAGAGATCTATTTATAGAGGAAGTGCAGCATGGGTTAAAATGCATCACACCAAAAACTCTAGGGGTTAAATTAGACAAACAAAAAATGATGAATAAAAGAAAAAAAAACAGAAATGAACGAAACAGAGAAGAAATAGAAATAAAGGACGATTGAGGCAGAGCTTCCCTGAGGAGCCCGGCAACTCAATAACAGTCGGAGGCTGACATGGGATGGCGATGGGTGGCTGGTCAGAACAGGGGTGGCGTGCACGGCACCTGGCCGACGACCTCGGACAACATCAAGAACATCAAGAGAGAGAGAGCTCAAAGAGAGAGAGAGAGAGCGTGAGAGCGAGCGAGATGGAGGCTCGGACAGTCAAGAAGGGCAGCTCGTCCACAGCTGACACGGGCAGAGTGACAATGTTGGCGTGTACGGTGCTAGATCGGGCGATCTCGTGGCAGCGGCCGAAAGGAAGAGAGAGAGAGAGAGAGAGAGAGAGAGAGAGAGATTGCAGGGGAGAGAGATATCGTAGGGGAGAGAGGGAGATTGAGAGCGATCGGGAGAGAGGGTGATCAGGAATGGGATGGAGCCGGGACCTCGACGTAGAGGAGATCAGGCTTCGTTGTAGCTGTCGTCGGTAAGCTTTTCCCAGCCTCCACCTGTAAATTGGGATGGACGTGAGGTTGAAGGAGGTGGAGCAATGTTCACGTGACTTGGCTTTTTTTTAAAAAAAAATTCCTTTTCCTTTTCCTTTTAGAAAAATAAAATAAAAATTTAAAACAAAATAAAAATAAAAGTAAAAATAAGGATAAGATAAAATGCAATCAACTTAGATAAAAATTGGGTGTCTACACTCGCCTTTATCATCGAATTTCTCTCTTTGCTGTGATGGTGTTAATGAAAATGCAATGCATCCAAATATCTTGAGAAAATCCACCTGAGATTTCCATACATGCCATTCTTTATAAGGTGTCTTACTCATAATGGCCTTTATAAGAGATCTATTCAGAGTATAAACTATAGTTACAACTGCTTCTACCCAAAAATCACTTGGTAAACCTTTACATTTCATCATACTTCGAGCCATTTCTACAATTGTGGCATTAATAGAGAAGGAAATGACCTCTCTCTTCATAGGAACGTTGCGTGCACAATTCTACACTCACATGCTTAGTCAAACTTCCATGACTTTTGCGGATCTCATTGAGGTCGGAGAACGGGTGGAGAAGGGTATTCGTGAAGGGAAGATTTTGGACCCATCTAAGGCATCATCCTCTAAAGTTTTTAAAAGACTGAACCGTCCAAAGAAAAAGGGGAAAGCAACTACCATAAGCACAATTTATCAAGTGCCACCGCGAGTCCCTCCTACTCAGATCACCTACCCTCAGGCGGTTCCACAGGCGCAACCTGCAAATGTCGCACCCAAGGGAATCGTTGTCACGAACAACAGACGAAATCAGCAAAGGAGGCCTCCATGGCAATTTACCCTGCTACCTATCCCACTCAACTATTTCAAGTACTCAAGGAGAAGGGATATGTAGTGGGAGAGAACCGTCGTCCTAGATTTGTAACCCACAATCAAGACCCAAATGCATAATGTGAATTCCACCTAGGCTTTCGAGGGCATTCGACTGACAATTGCTCAAGGCTGAAGCACGTAGTCCAGATACTGATAGACGAATAAAAACTAGCCTTCAATGCTATGCAGCCACCCAATGTCAACTCTAATCCATTACCAGCCCATAATTCTCGCTCCCATCAAACTATCAACATGCTGGAGGCCTGCTTAGAGGAAGATGTCGGAAGGGAAATGGTAGTTGTGTTGACAAAACTGATCATTGATTATGTCCCTACTGAAATGTTCCAATTTACCATAGATGCTCCTATTGTTGTTAAGGTCCCGGCTCCCTTCGCTTTTGAAGACAACAAAAGAGTACCTTAGATCTACGAAGCATGGGTTGTCAGTGCTAATGAAGACAAGGAAGTGCTGGGAGTGACACGCTCCGATTGATCTCACCACTTACTTCACGGCGAGTTCCATAAAATGCACTTACAGCAGACTTAGTGGTTCGGACCTGAGACATGTCCACTTGAAGCTGCTTGACTGTTTGGAGCGGGCACACATTGCAGGCTATATGCAAGGCTTTCACATGTCCATTCCCATCGGGTCCTAACTCTTCATCCGCGAATGAGATCTGGTTGCTAAAGATCGACCCCACTACATTTTTGACTTGACGGGTCGTGATCTCACTCGGAACTTTTGCCTCATTAAGTACTTTGAGAAGAGCCTCCTTGTGCGGCTTAAATTTCAAAAGGAGTGCGAGAAGAGAGATCTAAGCAGGAGTTTTGCCCATTTGCTCAACTATCTTGTAGTCACTGGCTTTAATCACCTTCATAAAGGCCGCAGTTTCCTCGTCAATCTCCTTCTTCTTGGGCGTCTCTTTTGTCACCATCTTTCCCTTGCTTCACAGGTTTGGTGTGACATAGCAATGGCTGGAGCGTCACTCCTAGCACTTCCTTGTCTTCATTGGCACTGATGACCCGTGCTTCATAGATCCAAGGTACTCTCTTATTGTCTTCATAAACGAAGGGAGTCAGGACCTCAACAACGATAGGAGCACCTGTGGTAGATTGGGATGTTTCAGCAGGGACATAATCAATGGCCAATTTTGTCAACACAGCTACCATCTCCCTTTCGACATCTTCCTCTGAGCTGGCCTCCAGCATGTTGATAGTTTGATGGGAGCCAGGATTATGAGCTGGTAAAGGATTAGAGTTGACATTGGGTGGCTGCACAGCATTGAAGACTAGTTTTCCTTCGTCTATCGGGCTCTGGATCACGTGCTTCAGCCTCGGGCAATTGTCAGTTGAATGCCCCCGAAAGCCCAGGTGAAATTCACATTGTGCATTTGGGTGCAAGGTACGAATCCGGGACGGTAGTTCTCTCCCACTATATATCCCTTCTCCTTAAGTACCCGAAATAGTTGAGACAATGGGATAGGTAGTGGCATGAATTGCCTTAGAGGCCTCTTTTGCTGATTCACTCCATTGTTGGTGATAACGATGTCCTTGGGTATGACATTTGCGAGTTGTGTCAGTGGAACCGTCTAAGGGTAGGTGATTCAAGCAGGAGTGACTCGCGGTGGTACTTGATAAACTGTACTCATGATAGTTTCTTCCTTTTTTTCTTTGGAGGGTTCGGTCTTTTAATAGTTTCGGAGGATGATGCCTTGGATGGGTCCAAAACCTTCCGTTTACGAATATCCTTCTCCACCCGTTCTCCGAACTCAATGAGATCCGCAAAAGTTGTGGAAGTTTGACTAAGCATGTGAGTGTACAATGGCGCACGCAGCATTCCTATGAAGAGAGAGGCCATTTCCTTCTCTGTTAAGGCGACTGAACCTGAGCGGCTTGAGCACGCCACTCTTGAGTATACTTCTTAAATGACTCATTGTCTTTCTTTGTCATTGCCTGCAAGTCGGCCCTAGTTAGGGTAGTGTCCAAATTGAAGCTGTACTGCTTCTTGAAGGCCTTTGCCAAGTCTTCCCAAGTTAGGATGTTAGCTGCTGTCAATTGGGTGAACCATAGTAGAGCTGGCCCTGTCAGGGTTTCCTGGAAAGTGTGTATCATAAATTGCTCATACTCATGGTATTTAGCCATCTTCAAGCAGTAGAGCCTCAAGTAGGTCATAGGATTGGTGGCCCCATCATACTTCTCGAAATCAGGGATCTTAAACTTTTCAGGCATCGCCATATGTAGAAACAAGCACCAATCGGCATAGTTACTTCCTTCATATAGGTTGTATCCTTGAATAGCCTTCATCCACTCGTTAACCCTTTTGAGCCTCTTTTCTTGTTCAGATTCATCGACCTGTGAGCTCATCTGTATAGTGATAGATGAGCTCACAAGTCGATGAATCTGAACAAGAAAAGAGGCTCAAAAGGGTTGAAGAGCATATGAAGGCTATCCAAGCATATGACCTATATGGAGAAAGTAACTACGCAGATTTGTGCTTGTTCTTGCACATGGCGATGCCCGAAAAGTTTAAGATCCCTAGTTTCGAGAAGCACGATGGGACCACCAATCCTGTGACCCACTTGAGACTCTACTGCTTGAAGATGGCCAAATACCATGAGTATGAGCAATTTATGATACACACTTTTTAGGAAAGTCTGACGAGGCTAGCTCTACTATGGTTCGCCTAATTAAAAGCAACTAACGTCCTAACTTGGGAAGACTTGGCCAAGGCCTTCAAGAAGTAGTACAACTTAAATTTGGACACTGCCCCAACATGGGCCAACTTGCAGGCAATGACAAAGAAAGACAGTGAGTCATCCAAGAAGTATGTCCAAGAATGGCGCACACAGGCCGCCCAAGTCCGGCCACCATGGACAGAGAAGGAGATGGCTTCTCTCTTGACAGGAACACTGTGTGCACCGTTCTACACTCAGATACTTAGTCAAACTTCCACGACTTTTGCAGACCTCATTGAGGTTGGAGAACAGGTAGAGAAAGGGATTCGTGAAGGGAAGGTTCTGGACCCATCGAGGGCGTCATCCTCCGAAGTTTTTAAGACGCCGTACACTCCATAGAAAAATGGGAAAGAAACTACCATGAACACGATTTATCAAGTGCCACCGTGAGTCTCTCATACTTAGATCACCTACCCTCAGGCGATTCCACTGGCGCAACCTGCGAATGTCACACCCAGGAATATCGTTGTCATGAACAACGAAGCGAATCAGCAAATGAGGCCCCCAAGGCAATTTACCCCACTACCTCTCCCATTGTCTCAACTATTTCGGGTACTCAATGAGAAGGGGTATGTGGTGGGAGAAAACTGTCGTCCTGGATTCGTAACTCACAATCAAGACCCAAATGCAGAATGTGAGTTCCACATAGGCTTTTGGGGGCATTGAACAGACAATTGCCCCAGGCTGAAGCACGTGGTCCAGGACCTGATAGACAAAGGAAAACTAGCCTTCAATGTTGTGTAGCCACCCCAACATCAACTCTAATCCACTACCTGCTCATACCTCTGCTTCACATCAGACTATCAACATGTTGGAGGCCTACTCTCAGGAGGTTCCTGAAGGAGGATTAGTGGCCATGTTGACAAAATTGGCCATTGACTATGTTCCTGCTGAAGTACCCCAGGCTGTCAAAGATGCTCCTATTGTTGTCGAGGTCCCAGCTCCCTTCGCTTATGAAGACAATAAAAGAGTGCTCGGATCAATGAGGCAAGAGTTGTTATATGCCAACGAGGACAAGTGTTAGGAGTGACACGCTCTGGCCGTTGCTATGTCACACCAGACCTGCAAAGCAAGGGAAAGATTGTGACAGAATAGATGCCCAAGAAGAAGGTGACTGACGAGGAAGCTGCAGCCTTTATGAAGGTGATTAAGGCCAGTGAGTACAAGGTAGTCAAGCAACTGGGCAAAACTCCTGCTCAGATCTCTCTTCTCGCACTCCTTTTGAACTCTGAGCCACACAAGGAGGCTCTTCTCAAAGTACTTGATGAGATAAAAGTTCCGAGTGAGATCATGAACTTTAAAGTCGAAAATGTGGTGGGATCTATCTTTAGCAATCAGATCTCATTCGCGGATGAAGAGTTAGGCCCCGATGGGAATGGACATGAGAAAGCCTTACACAGTTTGTAAATGCAAGGGCTTTGTCGTAGCCAGGGTAACGGTAGATAACGGCTGCGCCCTCAATGTGTGCCTGCTCCAAACGCTCAAATGGCTCCAAGTGGACATGTCTCAGATCCGAATCACTAAGTCTGCTGTAAGGGCATTTGATGGAACCAACCGTGAAGTAAGTGGTGAGATCGACTTGTCAGTGTAGATAGGGCCCTGCATGTTCAACATCACCTTCCAAGTCTTGGACATTCCCAACGCATTTAGTATGCTACTAGGGCATTCGTGGATTCATGTTGTCGGTGATGTACCCTCAAGCCTTCATCAAAAAGTCAAATTCATTGTGGACAAGAAACTCATTACTGTCCATGGTGAAGATGATTATTCCATCTACAAGGAAACAACAGTCCCATACATTAGGGATGTTGACGAGAAAGCCCTGTCTTACCAAGCTCTGGAACTGGTTTCCGTGATCAGAGATCTCGGCGAGCCTCTCCCCCAACATTGTCGATCGTATGGTAAGGAAAGTCCTACTCAGGAATGGTTTTACTCCCAGTTCTGGACTGGGAGCTCATGGACAGGGAATCTGCAGTCCCTCATGTTGGAAGGAAATAAGAAGAAACATGGCCTGGGCTTTCACCACTCGACGCACCAGTTCATGAGTGCACGCGCCAAAAGGGAGCTTTGGAAGCTTGCACGTTTGAATATTATTGATAGCCCATTTGAAGACAGCATGATATCGACTAGCCCTGTCTCCTTCCAGAAGCCACCGCTCATCCTTGGAGGGAATCTTGAGGAGGTCTTGGCTGCACCCTTTGGGACAACCGATGTTGTGTCATATGTTGGGGCCATTTTGGAGGAGACATCTCAGGAGGCCCTTATCCACCCGCTTGTAGGAAACGAGGAGCTGCCCAATTGGACTGCAGTTCCTATGCTTCCACTCGTGCCTCGTGACGAGTAAGGAAATTCGAAAATGATGTTACCCGCACGTGGTTGGCCATGAGCCCGTGATGGATGAAGGGATATCCCTGTGGCTTACCTTTCTAAAGAAATCCCTTTAGGAAATATTACATGTTTCGGTCTAATCTTCTCATCTTCCTTCTATTTGTTATTCTCGAATAATTTTCGCATTTTTTCCAGGTACCTAAACAACAAAAGATGCGATAACTCAGTCATTCTTCAAGAAATTCTTGGCGACTCTGACCCAATACTTCACGAGGAAGAGTCGTATAAGGATGACACCCCTGAAGAGATCGTGAAAAGCTGGGAGTGGTTCGAAGAAAACAAGCCTATGATTGCTGAAGCTACCGACGTGATCAACACTGGCATAGAAGAGGAGCCATGAACGCTTAAAATTGGGGTTGGTCTGGATGAAACCCAACGTACTCGAATGATTGATTTGTTGAAGGAATTTCACGAAGTATTTGCATGGCCATATGCTTATATGCCTGGGCTTGACCCTGAGATAGTGCAACATTTCCTACCAATCGACATCCATAAATTCCCTCCGAGGCAACTTTTGCGCAAGTAGAAGAAAGATTTGATTATGCAAATAAAAGAGATCATGAAACAGATTTAACGCTTGCTTCTTGGACGTGTGCAACTACTCAGAGTGGGTTGCCAACATAGTCCACGTCATGAAGGACGAAACAATGCGAGTTTGTGTGGACTATCGAGATATCAACAAAGTTAGCCCGAAGGACAACTTTTCACTACCCCACATTGATGTGCTCGTTGATAACACTACATGTCATGAGATGCTTTCCTTCATGGATGGCTTCTCAGGTTATAATCAGATAAGAATGACAGAAGAAGATAAGTCAAAGACAACCTTCATAACAATGTGGGGAACATTCTGTTATCGAGTTATGCTCTTTGGGGTCAAGAATGCAGATGCCACTTACCAAGGCGCCATAGTCACTTTGTTTCACGACATGATGCACAAACATGTAGAAGTCTATGTAGATGACATGATTGTAAAATCACATGAAGGGGAAAACCATCTAGTGAACTTGCGCGTGCTCTTTCAGCGTTTCCAAAAATACAAGCTCAGACTTAACCCTGGCAAAGTGTGTTTTTGGAGCTATTTCAGGAAAACTTTTGAGGTTCATCGTCAGTAAGAAGGGCATAGAGGTCGATTCGGATAAAGTCAAGGCAATCATGAATCTACCCCCGCCAACTACAGTAAGAGAAGTAAGGAGCCTGCTCGGGAGATGGAATTATGTAGCCCGTTTCGTCACTAATCTCACTGATAAGTGTCAACCTCTCTTTCGATTACTACGGAAGAATGCCATGATCGATTTGGATGATGACTGCCAACGAGCCTTTGATACAATAGAAGCTTACTTAGCTAGCCTTTCGGTGCTAGTTTTGCCCACTGCAGGTCGACCACTCATCATGTACTTAAATGTCCGCTAAGAATCCTTAGGCTCAATGTTGGGGCAGGTAGACAAAATGGGGTACAAGGAACATGCCATTTATTACTTGAGCAAGAAGTTCACTAAAGGAGAAGCTCGATACCCGGAAGTAGAAAGATTGTGTTGTACGCTCACATGGGTAGTTGAACATTTACGTCAATATACATTGTACTACACCATACACCTAATATCGAAGGTGGATCCACTTCGGTACCTGCTCGAGAAGCCAGTGTCAACTCGGAACTTGTCAAAATGGCAGGTTCAACTGGCCGAATATGATATCCAGTATGTGCATAGGGTATCAGTGAAAGAGCAAGCCTTAACAGACCACCTTGCCGAATTTCCGATCAAACGCCTCAGAGGAGTTTGATCGAATTAATTTCTCCTATACCTCTCGGACCAAGAACCAATTCGTCGATGCTTTAGCAATACTCACTTCAATGATGTGTGGTTCAGGGGATAACCTGATCGACCCACTTGAGATCAAAGTCAGCGATCGTCCTGCACATTGTTGCATGGATGAAGAAGGAGAAGATGCCCCTTGGTTCTCAGATATTAAAAGGTGCCTTGAATCTAGTCAGTTCCCGAATGGTGCTGATAGGAATGACAGGAAGACTATTCGTAGGCTTGCCTACCATTACATCTCGAGTGGGAACGTGCTCTATCGTCACTCATTCGACACCATTCTACTACACTGTTTGAACTCTAAAGAGGTTGAGCACTTGATGAGTGAAGTCCATGAATGGATGTAATTGGTCCTATCTCACCCAAGGCATCTAATGGACATGTCTTCATCCTAGTGGCCATCGACTACTTTGCAAAATGGGTCGAAGCCGAATCCTATGCTGCAATGACTGTTAAGGTGGTAGTCCGATTCCTAAAGCGTAATATTGTGGCTCGTTATGGTATTCCTAAGACCATCGTCACGGATAACGTGAAGAACTTCAACAATAAGGCAATCAATGGACTTTGCGAGCATTTTAAGATCAAGCACCGCAATTCGTCGCCTTACCGAAATTTTTAAAAATCCAAAAAAAATTACCTACCCTTGAAGGACTCAAAAGATATTTCCATAAACTAATTCATTTCACTTCAAAATCTTCGAATTGACCCAAAATGGTTCGAAATTTTTAAGGATCGAATCCTAAGTCTCGAGAGACACTTTAAACCCACCTTAAAATGCACAAAAATATCAGGAATTGATCTGGAAAATTCGGATTAGGGGCAAGACCGATATTAAAAACTGATAAAAGACCTTGAATCTATCTGGAAAATTCAAATATAGATCCCTAAATTCTAACAACACCTAAGACCATTTTAAAAAACACAAATGACATCAGAAACAGAGTTAAAAAATTCAGAATAAAGCTGGACAGATTTTAAAAAGTCGGTAAAAGATCCAAAACGATCCAAAATTTTCAAAAAATGGGCCCATAAATTTTAATGACACCTAAGACCATTATAAAGCACGCAAAAAGTGTACAGAGCTAAAAAATTCGGAACAGGACTAGACCGATTTTAAAAAGTCGAAACAAGACACCAAATCGATCCAAAAATTTTAAGACTGACCCCTACACTTTAGGAAACATTTAGACTCGCTTTAGAATGAATATTGACCCCCGAACTGATCTAAAAGTTTCAAAAAAGTTGTTGGGCTGAATAAAAAATATTAAAACCCGACTTTCAGCGGTCCATTTCATCATCATAATTTTTGCACAACCCATTTTCTAGTCATTCTCCAATTTTCTTATCAAAAACATATTTTTTTGTATTTTATTTTTTAATTTTTTTATTTCCATTTTATCATTTATATATTTTCTTAAGAAAGATGAACAATATATATTTATTCATAAATATCCTAACAAAAAAGTTTCCATTTTTTAGGATCCTATTCCATCTTTTCTTCATGAAAACATGAATCCAATTTTGATTTTCTTTTTTTTATATTTTCTATTTTTTATATTTTCTATTTTTTCACAAAAATATTCATTTTAGAAAATGTTAATTTTTGATAACCGTTACTTAAACCCGGTCAAGAAATTATATCTATAACTGTGTGGAACTCAGACTTGGTTCGGTGTCGGATTCGTGCACCTTCGGGACACGAGGACTCATTGATTCACACGGACTCAGGTTCG
The DNA here is from genome assembly GCA_025802135.1 of Lagerstroemia fauriei. Lineage (NCBI taxonomy): Eukaryota > Viridiplantae > Streptophyta > Magnoliopsida > Myrtales > Lythraceae > Lagerstroemia > Lagerstroemia fauriei. The sequence continues at coordinate 12,774 of JAOYND010235094.1, forward strand.
ATGACAATCGTGGAGATGAATAAGATTGGGATGAGAATGTGTATTCTTGAATTTTCGCTCAACTGATGGGACCATTCAAGTGAAAGATTGGAGGGAGAGGGTATTAATATACATATTAGATGGAGAATGGAGAATATAACATGATATAGTGGATGAAAAATATTATGTGAATAGATGAATGGATGGGCTATATTTAATGGGAAGTATGTGGGAGAATATGTGGAAGAGTGTTCTCCAATGTGTCTCCTTTGTAAATAAATAGGGATATCTATTCATAGAGGAAGTGCAGTAAGCACATCGAATTGACCAACACCAAGAAGATCCAACAACTATTTATACATATTGACCAACACCAAGAAGATCCAACAACTATTTATACATATTGACCAACACCAAGAAGATCCAACAACTATTTATTGCGATAATATGTCTACAATCGCAATGACCAAGAATCCAACATTTCATAGCAGGACCAAGCACATCAAATTGTGTCATCCCTTCATCAGGAATCAAGTTCAGTAAGGAGAAATTCAACTCTAGTTTATCAATATGAAGGGGCAACTTGCAGATAAATTCACAAAAGTAGCAACTACAGAGAAGTTCGAGAAGTGCAAGGAGATTGAACAAATTGCAATATAATTTGTAATTTCAATAATTACTTCACATAGAAGTAATTCTAGAAACTCTT
>JAOYND010235192.1:0-13460 GCA_025802135.1 Lagerstroemia fauriei
CCTTTATATGTGAATTTTTAACCAATAAAAAATAACAAATGAGGGTGAAATTGTAAAATTATTTTTCTATCACTTTGGAGTTATAATTATTCTCCAATTTTCCTTTTAGGATTGTATTTTTTTATATTTACAAAGAGTTATCTAAATAATAATTTGTTAATAACATTGACATATATGAAGTCTCAGTCGAATGGTTGGCGCGTCCTCCTTTGAATCAGAGGTCTGCTGTTCGAAACTTGGTGCTCTCAATTAGTGAGAGAGAAGATTTGGCCAGAAGATACAAAAGCAAGTGAGAGAGAAGCTAGTAGTGAGATTTTTACTCAACTTTTCGTCACTTTTTATATTTGACACAAATTGGACGAAAATTAGTCGATAAATGATGATGCCTCAAGTTGGACGCAAATATTTGCGTCAGGACTTTGTGCACTTTTTATATTTGACACAAATTGGATGAAAATTAGTCGGTAAATGATGATGCCTCAAGTTGGACGCAAATATTTGCGTCAGGACTTTGTGCGTCCCTTCAATCTGGACGAAACTTGGATGATAAAGTACATTGACACAAATTGGACAAAAATTTATCGATAAATGTTGTCTCAAGTTGGACGAAAATATTTGCGTCAAGACTTTTTGCGTCCCTTCGATTTGGACGAAACTTGGACGAAAAAGTACCATTTCCGTCCATTATTTTACTGTTATCGTCAACATTCTTTGGATGAAAATTCTTATATTTCTTGTAGTGACAGTCATACCAGTCCCACGTCTAGCAACAAACAAATGGCTTCAATCAACAATTCCCAACCCTTGTTACCGAACACTCCCACCATCCCTTTGAAACTCGATGGAGAGAATTATTATCTATAGAAGAGCATTATGACTCCAGTATTGAGTTCTCATAATCTTCTTGGATACGTCGATGGCACACTCATAGCCCCTTAGCCCATAATCACGGAAAGATAGGGCCAAGAAGTTCTAGTCGCCAATCTCGAATTCTAATTGTTAAACAGTATGATCAATTTTGTCTTACCTACATCAAGATCTTAATCATCTCCGACATCAAACTCCAATTGGTTGGTATCAGCTCTGACGCAGAGGCACGAACTAAGCTCAAGAACCTCTTAAACTCTTAGGCTTACGCACAGAGGGAGTTTATGGAGCAGGCTTGACATGACATATCAAGAGGAGAATGCACAATGGCAGAATAACTTAAGGATGTAAAAGACCTAGCTAATCGATTTGCCCAGCTCAAGCAACTTAAGTCTGTGGCTGAATTGAACGACAGAGTGCTCTCTAGCCTTGATGAAGACTGGGAACTACAGATTTTGTCCCTCATGCCAACCATTGTAACCATGACCACCAAAGATTTGTTCGCTCTTCTCTTGAACCAAGATGCCTGTGGTGCCTACAAACAAGAACGAGTTGGAGTTCCTCTATTTGGGCTCAGTAGTGTGTCGCCTTCAATTAATGCTGCTCTTGGAAACAAGATGTCCCAATATCACAATTATGGGCGAGGAACCACGCGTAGAGGCTGGGGGAGCACTTCAAATATCTCTGGGTCTATTCAAATTCCTTTCAGTTTTCGGATGGAAGAAGGAGAGTGGGTCGCAGGTTTGGAGGAAATAACCCATCCTATCCAACTCAATCCGGGTAAAGTTACTCGAGACACTCCAGCGTCCTGGGCCCAACAATCAGCCCATTGCAGAATACAGGCTCTCATCTTGCACAACATCGTATTGATGGGCTACAAATTAGATAGTTGGTCCAAGGGGCGAATTCTAATGTTTATTGCCAATTGTGTGCTCAAGCACACAATCCTCCTCCACCAGCAGCCCTTTTTGGACGAGTCCCCAGCGCCATCACAGCCGCACTGAATTGACCAAAGGCCGGCAAGTAAGATTTGTTGCCTCATACTTTTCCTTCGTGGTTCTTTGATAAGTAATCTCCATATTTGGCTGTAAATCCATGACAATTGTATGTGACCGTCGTTTGCTGTTGTCGGTTGCTACTTAAATTCCATGTTGATTTGATTAGTGCCCCATTAATCAGATTGATGAACTTCGTTGGTCCATACCATTCTTGTGATAGATAAAGTTATAATTTTTGCATGTCTGGTCATCTATATGATTGGAACTCGGCTTATATTAAATCCAAGTGTTGGACTTATTTTGTTTGATCATTGACATGTGTTCATATTATTGATGACATATGGCTAAAGGGAAAATTGAGCCTAGTCTTAATCATAGATAGCTAACTGATCTTTGATTGAGCCTAGTCTTAAGGATTAGTTGCATGCCACTTTATGAATCTAGCAATTACTCATTGGAATTAAACAAGATTATGGATGATCATAGCCACCTATTCGTTCTCGTATTCTTGAGCACATACATATCATTATTTAGTGAATTTCTATCTTGACTGGCACGTGTTACACTTATTGAGACATGAACCGTAATCTTGTCTTTCGAGAATCACGATAAATCGGAGAAAGTGAATTCACCTCATTAGGTATTCTCACGTGAGGACATCATAGTCATAATAATATAGGATCCCATGCATCCCTTTGCTTGATGATATTAAGATTTTTGGTTGTTGACCAATACTTCTAGATGCATTCAGGCTCTTGAAGTGGCATTTGCATTTAAAATGTGTTAGGGTGTCATAACAAGCTTCATGGCCGTCGTGCGGTCACGTCCTTTGCATGTAGTTATTTGGTGGCAAGATATTTGATTAATTCTGCTCACATGAGTTAGACGGTCATGGTTGACATGTTTCTTCGTGCATTTTTTTCCCTACATAATGACATGATTTGATCTTAGAGTAACTTGGGCGATGGTCGTACTTTCTAGGCTTGCATTTTTCTTCTTCTAGGATGCATTCTTTGGCCAAGAGCTGGTTCAAGTTTTCCTCCTTTTGCTCACTATCAATGTCATTTATTTCATCTAACGTGTTAGAAAACTCGAAGTTGATTTAAAATAAGATAAGCTTAGAAACATTACTAGGGTACCAATTTTAGGGCGTGTCGATTGGCTTGCGAGTTTCTCGAGCGTAATAGAACCCCCGAATCCAATCTTTGGTTCGAGATTGATCAATAAAGGACCTAGGTGGTTAATATCATGCTCCTTAGGTTAAAAATAGGTTTCTGATCGACCTTAGAATTAGTTCCTTAAACGATTAGTAACGACTCCTTTCTTTTTTAAAACTATGATATGTCGAACTTGTTTTATTTTGGGATTACAACAACGCCTATCATTCTTGTCGTATTGGTAAATTTTCTCAGTTTATATTTTCTTCCATAATGAATAAAAGTTTTTTTTACATTACAATTAATTCACACAAATATTTTGATGCTTTACACTAATTTTGTATTGCACAAGACATTACTATTACATTCACTTTCTTGATGATTATAGTAAGTTTTCTTGGTTCTTGGTCATGAAATCAAGAGTTGATACCCTTAAAATATTTCATGTTTTTCATCTTCAAGTTAAAAATTATTTGACTGAAAGATTAAGGCTCAACAATTCGATGGTGCCAAGAAGATACTCCCTCATCAATTTCAGCTTGAATTACAAAGTAATAGCATCAAACATCGTATCTCTTATCCTCACACACCCAAGTCAAAATGGTTCTCCTGAATGTAAACACAGAGATATTATGATATGGGGCTTACTCCTCTTACTCATTCTCATTTGCTTCTAAGTTCTAGGATTTTTCCTTTGAAACGTCGTCTTCCTTATTAATCGACTTCCCACTTACTCACCATTCCATGTCTTGCATTGCTCATCTCCTAATTACATCTTTCTTCGATGAGAAAGTTTATATGCTTCAGCCACCAGGCTAGACTAATCTCGTGTAGCCTCATTATGTCTATTAGTTTCGACGATCCTTATATGGTTTCAAGCAAGCAGCCCGAGTATGGTTCTTACGTCTTAGCTCATATTTGCTCAAGCGTGGATTTATCAGATCTGTTCCATATACATCATTGTTCATCTTACGACTTTCAACTTGTGATGTTTCTCTTGATATACATGAATGGTATCATCCTAACTGGCTCGCCAATGTTCCTTTCATGGCCTTGCAGGATTCTATATACTAGCAATTTTCAATAAAGGACTTGGGGTCTCTTCATTTCTTCCTTGGAAGTGAAGTTCATACTACTAATGAGGGTCTACTTCTAACTCAATCGAAGCATATTCACTTGACAATTAATCATATAAAGATGTTAAACTGTAAGTCATAATCAACATTGGTAAGGTTTGGCTCTCGCATGTTTGCATTGATGGTGGTCCGTTGTCTGACCCTTTGATTTATCATTACGTTGTTTGGCTCTCTTCAATATCTGACACTCATAGTCCTTCTACTACACAATGGACAGTTGTTAAGCGGATCCTGCATTATCTAAAGGGTACAGTCACTTTTGGTATTCACCTTTGAAGTGATCGTGCCTTTATACTTCATAGATTTTCTGATGCTAATTGGGTTGGCAACCTTGATTATCAATGATTTGTTGGTGGATTCACAATTTTCTTTCTCGGAGTTCCAAGAAGCAATGGACTGTTACTCGCTCGAGTACCGAGCCGAAATATAAGAGCCAGAACAATATCATTGCATAATCGATATGGATGCAGTCCCTACTACAGGAGCTCAGTGTTCACTCATGTTCCCCTCCTATCGTATGGTGCGGCAATCTTTCTGCAATCTAGTTGATTTTCCATGCGCGCACCAAACACATAGAGGTTAATTATCATTTTTTTTGTGAGCGTTCATTGCAGTGCCAGGTCATCATTCAATTCATCAGTACAGCTGATCAGATCACATATGTTTTTACTAAAGGCCTTTCTAGCTCTCGTTTTCTACTTCTTCGGTCCAAGCTCAATGTCTGAGAGCTCCCATTATGCTTGCAAGTGATGGAGGAAATAATGTATAAGGCCACTGAATATAGCAAGTATCAGAAATTTCTATACTAATATAATTGGAATATTTATAACCATTTCAATGTCATGCATTTCATTTATGAAATTGACACACACTACAATAGCGTGTAAATTCCCTAATTATTCTCAGTGTCCATAGAAATATTCCATAAAATGCTGCCATTTATTTCAACACTACGATGGAGAATCAGTACCGGAACTTGTGAGGTATGACTTGGACAGAATTATTCAACCAAAAAAGGACTAAGACAGCCCTTGTAACAGTTGCAGCGTGCCTATATTTTAACCCTTCAACAGCCGCAAACAATTGTGAAAAATTAAAATAGAATCAAAGGAGGAGAAGAATAGGGAAATTAACAAACATAAATGTGGTCGGCTATCAGTCAAAATCATGAGAGTGCAACTTTATTCAGATGACTAATTCAATGGGAAAATGACACTAGAAGTCATACATATTTATCATTTTTTGTAATTGACTCCTATAACTTAAAAAAGACTAATTCAGTCCTATAAGATCAATTTTGTTAAACTTTCAGTTTGATTTATCACTGTTTGGTTAACGGAACTGTTGACGGCGTGAAGTCTACATCAGCAAAACAGTAATAGTTCAGACTTAAAGGTTAACGAAATTGATCTTATAGGACTGAATTAGTCATTTTCAAAGTTATAGGACTCAATTGCAAAAAATGATAAATATATAGGACTTCTGCTATAACTATCCCCTAATTCAATAATTACATGAGATGACTCATCTATTTATAAATTCAGAAAATCAAATAAATTGAAAAATATACAATTTTAGAATTTTGAAATAATATCTAAATCTAATATAATAAAATCTTATAGGTACTAGCTAACATAATTCATCAACACGATTTTATTGTCAAATATTATTTTCCCTAAATAATCATATAATATCTCTAACAAGCACCCCGGATTTTATCATCTCAAATCTGGCAATTTTAACTGGTACTCTTTGCCTCGTTATTTTCAGGTTCATCGTGGACTCCACTTTAATTTGGGTTGGGGCAAGACCCAGGAAAATTCGTACCCTTGTCGTGTGGGCATGGAAGGCGACTCCTTGTCAAACAAAGAGGAATCGGTCCGCAAATCGTTGGCCTGACTCAGTTTCAAAAGAAGTTTAGTAGCTTCTTTTTCTCCCTTTTCTTTTGTTTTTTAACATGAGTAGCTTCTTCATAAAAAAAGAAAAGAGGAATCATCACTTCAATTTTGTGTATTCGATTATTTAAGGTGTTTTCTCTATATGTATATGTTGCCACTGAATAGTGTAAAATTTTCATCGGACTAATAAGAAGACTGTCCCTCGTACTCTGGTGAGAGGGACAAATAACCTCGATGCAAGCTTTCTTTTCCATACTCAATTTTTATAAACCATGAGTTCAATACTAGGGTTTCAACAACCAACCATGAACTGGATATCTTTTTCTTTGCTCAAGTGAGTCAACACGGTAATCTAACCTGATATCATGTAAAATTTCCACCGGGCCTACAAGAAAATTGAACCCATATCCACCTTAAAGACTAAAAGCCTAACCTTATAGGTAGTTATGCAATTCTTCTTATATATCATAATTCTTTTTATTAATTATTTGAATGGAATCTAATTATCAACAAATAGATTTTGAAAATGATTGGTACTTGTTTTTTCTTCGATCTGTACCATTGGTATCTAGAAATGCAATTGTCCCTGACTAATTCAGTTCCAGTAGAGAGGGCCCACTATAGGATAAAACTCTCCTAATGTGAATGAAACTTTTTTTTTACTGGCTCTATTTGCCCCTTTTCCAATATATATAGTTGCTGAGAGCGGTACCGCTACTTAACATCCACCACTAGTTTAAATTTAATTTCTGTGACAATATAAGGTAGGTATAGACTTTGTTTAGAATGATGGGTATTTAGAGTTTAGCTGTACTGTGACAAAAGGATTTGAATCTTTATTTGAAAGAGTACTCATGGCTTCTTTAGCTCCAAGAAAAATAATTTTTTTACAAGGAAGAGGTCATATTTATATTGCATTTCTTACAAGAAATCTACATTCGACCATGCAAGATTTAAAAGGAACATAAGCAATTCATATATTCTTTGGTAGAAATGCTAATCGGGCCGGTTCGACCCCAAATAGTCCTGACCTGTTTATATACCACAACTGGCTGGAAGGTGTTATAGGCCTAGGCTTTACGATTTGGGTAAGGAAAAGTGAACCGTTATGCCTTTTTCAGGCATAATGTCAAATCATAGCAATAGTGGGGTGGGCCCGGTTTTTGAGGCAAGGGGGGCAATTTCTGAGGAGAGGAGGCTAGTGGAATCGGCCCGAAACCATGGACCTCACAGTTCAGGGACGGCTTAGGCTCGGTTCCCGGTCCAAACCGGCCCGTGGCCACCTCTACATTAGGGAGAAATTTTAATAGAAGGACCTAATTAATGTAGTTAGGGACCTAGTTGATATAGTCATGCATCTAATTGATGTAGTTAAGGATACAATTGATGTGGCCAAAGGACCTAATTGATGTGACATAAGGACTAAATGAATATAGGCAGGAACCTAAGTAATGTAAAAGTGGACCTGATTGATGCAAATTTCATGAGTCCAAAAGTCAAGTGATGTAAATTTTCTCTTGAGAATTCAACTGATTTTATTGATATGCCAGGGCCTAATTTGTGGTATTGCTCTTATTTTTGGGCCAGACTCCTGACCTTCCACGGCCCAAAGTGGTCAACCCATCCACAGGGCCATAAGTGTAAAATAGATGAATTTTGAGGGTTTTCCGCAATTGACACTGACAGATTAATCGAAAACCCTAAGGAGAACCAACTCAGCCAGCCTCCACGGGCGTCTTGATGTCAGGGTTTTTCACCAGCGCCGGCAGGAGGAAGAGGTTGAAGGCGACCAGAGAAGAGGAAAGCTAGTCTTCAGTTGGTCAATATGGGTCGTATGCACAGTGGAGGGTACGTGCTCTGATGAATTGTGGCGTTCTGTATGCTGTTTGGTAAATATGCCATTGTTTATGCTTCTTTCTTTGTTTTTTTTTTTAGTAAGGGTATTTCGGCTTCCGCCCTGCCGTACAAGAGGACTCCCCCGAGTTGGCTCAAGATCTCTGCTCAGGACGTGAGTTGCTACAATCACACTTCTGTATTTGCGCCTGATTTTAGTGTCTGCTTGGCTGCTGAGCTTGATTATCATATATCATAGTAATGTTAAAGCGAGTCCTTTGGAAGAATAAAATTTTGATCTAATTTGAACATATTGCAGTTCATGCTTTATTCAACTTGCTGCTATAATAGCAATATGTAAATTCAGGGCTCTGATTCATCTGTTGATTTATTATGACCTTTGTATTCATTCCCTGCTTGAAAGTAGTAAATGTGAAGAACTGCAGATATGTCCGTAGTCTGTGATATGTCAACAATGTAATCTTTAGACTGCTTGGTTATTTCTGTTTGTTTACATCTGAATGTTGGAGAGTTTTGTGAATTATTTCCAGGTGGAGGAGAACATCTGCAAATTTGCGAAGAAAGGTCTGACCCCTTCGCAGATTGGTGTCATTCTGAGAGATTCTCACGGTATTGCTCAGGTGAAGAGTGTTACAGGGAGCAAGATTCTTCGAATTCTCAAGGCCCATGGTGAATATCTCATTCCATATGCTGACCCTTTATCTCTTTGTATCTTTCTCATTCAATAAAGAACAGCTGTTTAGTGATTATATTTTATGTTCTTTCTCATTTACTTTGTGAATTGTTTTGGTACTAGGGCTGGCTCCTGAAATTCCTGAGGACTTGTACCATCTCATCAAGAAGGCAGTTTCCATCAGGAAGCATTTGGAGAGGAACAGGAAGGACAAGGACTCAAAGTTCAGGTTGATCCTTGTTGAAAGCAGGATCCATCGCCTTGCTCGCTACTACAAGAAGACTAAGAAGCTCCCTCCCGTATGGAAATAGTAAGTCTCGATCACTTGCTGTTTTTTTGGATATAAGATTGTTATGACTTATGAATGACTACTTTCTGTTGTTCTAACTGAAAAATCCATTAGAACTGCCTGACTTAGTTTGTCTGCTTAAAGCCTTAAACAAGTGTTAATAATTGATTTATATGTACATGAGCAAATCTGACTTAGATTGTCTAGATGTTTCCTGAATTGAAGTAGTAAGCCTGCTTCAACAAGTTTTAATAATTGATATATTTATGTGTTGTCTGTGCCGTAAACTATTTATAGTTTTCCTATGCTTCACCATATTCTGCATTAAACAAATGATCGAAGTTCCGGGCATGTTCTGCATCAGAATACTCAGAATGAGCATTTATGAAGATTTTTTGGCTGTCTGTTTATTTGTAAAATTAATGATTTCGATTACCTTAAATGCAATAATAAAATCTTTATCTGGAATTTTTTTATTGCAATAGCTAATAAGATGTACATTTGATAGGAGTAGTTACATCTATCCGTGTTGGCAAATGACAAAATGAAACTTACTAATTGTTGTGGACAGTTCTGTCGTGAGAATTTACCCAAAGATCATCAATATTATACCATTATCATCTTGCTGTGGTACTTACACGGGAATTGTCTCTTTTGCAGTGAATCCACAACCGCCAGCACACTCGTGGCATAGGTGCTTTATAAAACTCCACTAATGTTGTGGCGGTATCATGTTGTCAAGGACAATCCCTTGATTTTTAGTCTCGAGTTGGGTATTCACCTGTTTCTGTTTAGCTTGTTTGCCAGCCATTTTTCTCATATACATTGGGATGAAGAGCTGATTGATTGATGTGCTTTGCTTCTATTAATCATGTGTCACTGGATTCATGGGTGTCCACAAAGTCATTTGAGGTACATTCATGATAATCTGTGAAATAAAAGCAATCTCTGAATTAGAAAATGGTTCATAGAATCAAGTCTCTACATTGGATGGGACATGACAATGGAATTAACGGGCCCTCGGGATAAAGGGACTTGAGCCGTCCCATTTTCTGAAGTCGACTAGTTTCCAGGAAAATTTTTGTTTATGGTCAGAAGAGTCCTTCTCTATCATCTAATAAACTGAAGTTCCAATGTAAGTTTGCTCTCTTGATTCAGATTAAGAGGTTCTCTGTTAAATTCTCTCTTTTCTTTTCTATTTTTCTTTTCAGGCCGAGTGATTCTATGTTTAATTTTCCTTAATGAAATCTTATGTTCAATTGGATCCTGCTTTTTGTTCCATTCCTTTTTATAACCACGGATCTTTTTATAATCGAAAAGAATTTCTAATATGGTCTGATCATTTAGCCACTTTTTCCATTTTTCCAAAAAGTGGCAAGGTGCTCTGAACAAAGGGTGTAAATGAGCCGAGCCAAGCCCGAGTATATAATATTCAAGCTCGGCTCGTTTAGCGATTTGCAAGCTTGGGCTTGAGCTCGAGCTCGAGTTTGGCCGAGCTCAATAATTTTGGCATGGGCTTGACTCGTTACAGTAAATGAAGGCTTGTCCAGCCTATGCGAGTCAAGTCGAGAAATAAAATATAGCTCGAGCGCGCGATCGTTGTGCTAATTGCATAACTAGCGAGTGAGTAAAAAAGAACAAAATTATGATTTTAAATAAGAATTTGAGACAATAGTGTTGGTTTTTTATTTTTTTAAAGTTAAATAATAATAGTAATTATTATTATATAAAATCAAAAACTTGTTTAGGCTCACGAGTTTCATGAGCCGAATATTATTAGAATTGACTTGGCTTGTTTAATTGACGAACCCGAGCCAAGCCGAACTCGAGCTCATTAAGATCGAGCCGAATTCAAGCTTTCATCGAGTCGAGTCCGAACCGTTTGTGAATTGTACTGTCTCATTTACACTCCTACTCTAAACTAAACAATTATTTGAGTAAACTATCAAAATGGTCCTCGGATTTGTATGCTGCCATCTAAGTCCTCAGATTAAATTTGCCACCAAATTGATCCAAGTCTTATAGTTTTGCCATCAAAATAGGCCGATCGTTAACAGCTTCAAAGAAATCATAACGAAATTAATTCACGTGATAAAATTCCATCAAAATAGTCCTCGAATTTATACGTTATCACCAAGTTAGTCCTTAAATTAAATTTGCTACCAAATTGGTCCAACATTCGCAATTTTACCATCAAAATAGTCTTATTATTAAATTAATAATATTAAAGAGATCGTAATAAAATTCTAATGTAACAGTATAACATGAGAGAGTATTTAATTAAAATTTTTCCGACGGTCCTTTTCGACCATAAACTTTTACAAAGTTAATCTATTGATATACCAACTTTACAAACTTTTAATTAGAAGGCCTAAAATAAAAAATGATATATAAGTTTTAGGAATAAATTATTAAATAACAAATAAGATCATATAATTGTCGCAATTATTTACGTCAAATTTAAAACTTACCAATAAGAAAAATCATATTTCTGAAAAGTATAAATATATAATTATTTTTTAAATAGACAATTTTCATCATTTTACTAATTTCATCTAAAATTTCTCAATTAATCTAGGAGAATATGATAAACTTAAAATATAAAAATTATGATGAATTGTTATATATTTTTCTAACAACTAATTTTATTATAAAAGTTTTCATGCAACAGAATAATTTACAGTGCCTCCAAATCTAATTGAATAATCTACAAAAAATTCATGAATTTTAGATAGAAATAGGAACTTTAAAAAGATCACAATACTTTTTTAATAATTATTTCTACAAATTTGGGCAAGTCAAGTATGTAAGTTTAGTGGTTACGATATGTAATGTTTACCTTATAGTTCGTGGATCAAAATCTAATGGTACAAATTTTTTGGGGAAAATGAGTAAAATTTCGGCGTTTTTCAGTTTATAGATGAAGTTTTGTCATGTGAACTATCACATTAGAATTATGACATAACCCCTTTTGACAACTAGGCTATTTTGATGGTAAAATTGTGAACGTTGGACCAATTTGGTGGCAAATTAGTTTTGAGGATTGTTTTGGTGGCCGTGTACAAATTTAAGGATTATTTTGATGGAATTTTACCACGTTGTCTAATTCCGTCACGATTTCTTTGATGTTGTTAACGGCTAAACTATTTTGATGGTAAAATTGCGAATCTTGGATCAATTTGGTGGTAAATTTAATTTGAGAACTAACTTGATGGCCGCGTACAAATTCGATGATCATTTTGACAATTTACTCCAATTATTTTTGATGAAATCTTTTTATTCTGAACTCGAGAAAAGGAAATATTATCATTAACAAAGAAATGCAAAAAAATAAAAAAAATAAAAACGAATGTTCTGATGATTCATTTATTTATTTGATGGTAAATACTTCGGCTATGAAAACGGTTGTGAGAAGAAACAGTCAAATAATTAAAATAATAACTAGAGATGTAAAATAAATTTTTCTAGAAGTAATGCAATTTTTGGTGGCAATTAATAAAACTTCCATCGCCTTGAGAATATACAAAGGGTGGTAATTCCGGCAAACCCAATAAGAAGCTAGAAGGGGATCTGATAAGACCGGACCAGAGTACAACACTCTATTTTACCGGATCGTGCCAGCTTGAGCCACTAGTATAATAATTTTTTCTAGTTTTTTTCATTTTAATTTTAAAAAAATATTTGTATATTATTAATTTGTCTTTTTTATCGGACTAGCTCTCCAATATGACCCAATAAGAATGGCACTAATAACACTTGAGCCAAGTACAGTCTTATCATGCTAGGTTCGGGTCAGACTATTGAGTCAGGTCCAACCCAAGACTGTCAATAATAGAATCTATATAGTCTATGCAGCCACTGTTTGAACAAAAAGATCTGCAAAGTCAAAATGTTATCATAAATTTTCATAGGGGATGGTTGCTTATCCTCAAATAGACATTGATTATGAGTTTGCCACACGTGTTAATATAGAACTTGTTGAAACGAGATTGTAGATGCGTGAGCTGCAGGGTTCCCCCTTGCCAATGGAGATTGCTATTTCCAGTTCACCCTCGCAATCTAAAATAATTCTGGAAATAGATTGCACGTTGAGGATTCCATTCCACACGTGTCGAATAAAAATAGTAGGGAAAAAATGTGGCTTCTTATTTCCTCCTCAGTCAAACAGAAAAGGACTCTGTTGACAAAATTCCATCTTCTGATGCGATGTTTTGTATATGAACTGCCCTTAATTGCCAGCCAAGATGTGAAAGACAACTAAGGAACATTAACGAAAAACTTGACCAACTTATGTCAGGGCACTTCTGATTGTTTGAAGTCGAGGAAGCTATAATGCTGAAGCAACTTTGAAAGAGCTGTCCACAAAGAAAACCGTCCCTTGAGCAATTTCCTCAATAATGCTCCTTCCAAAAGAATCTAGACACATGCGCCAGCTCCATGTCCCTTCCTGATAGACCTGCAAGATCTTTGCATCCATACCAATCGAAGGGAACTATTTCTTGGTGTCAGGGCATAGCTTAATCAGAGGTCCCAAGTTGGATCAACTATCATACCAAAAATAAGTGGTTAATTTATTTCCAATCTTGTG
>JAOYND010235291.1:0-13460 GCA_025802135.1 Lagerstroemia fauriei
ATTTTAACCGAACGGTTCGGAACCGTAATTTTGAACTGGAACCGTCCGGTTCCGAACTGTCCAAAGGAAGGTTCAGGGCCGATTCCATGGCCCTCGGTTCCTAAACAGCCGGTTTCGAACTAGAACCGGCCGGTTCCTGAACCGTGGCCAGCATTACTCTTTAGAGAGTGCTTATTCTACCGAGTCAGTTGGAGGGAATCACCATGGAAACTTTGGATGATTCCATACCCAGTGGACACAGAAGTCAATCTGATAAATTTCTTTCTTTACCCACCAAAGGTGTTCACACTAACTGGGATAAATCCTGAAAATTTTGTCCTATTTGGTGCTATCCTGATATATTAATCGTGGGATCTTTGAAACAAAACCATCTATGATGATCACCACAAGCCTAACTTATTAAACTTTGTGGCAAAAATTAACAGACTGCATCAAAAGCACAACAACGGATACGGGCAGCAAGGAATGACATCGACGAGTCAGGGAGTCATATACGAAGATTATACCTTGAGCTGCCTACCTGGAATGATACGAGTTTGCTCAGAGGCCTCCTGGTGGAACCAAAACTCAGGACTTGCTAGGATTGCTTTCAACCACAAAAACGACGCCCTATGTGCCTGGAAAGAGCAAAGACAATTGATAAGTCCTCTACATGCCGAAGCCGAGGCTCTTCTCTCTTCAATCAAAGTTACAATTGAAAAGCAGTGGAGAAGAGTCAAATTCTGCTCCGATTCTCTTACCCTAATTGAAGCAGTCCATGGCGATCGGTAGGTAGCCTCTTCGATCAGTGAAGCCATCCGAGAAATTCGAAGCTCCTTGCAATTTTTTGAGAATTGGGATTGTGTTTGGATTAGTCGAGAGCAAAATCTCATAGCTAATCGCCTAGCTAAGACTGAACATAGGCTACAGGAGACAACCTTTGTATTTTTCAGGGCGAGGAATTGGGTCTTTTCTCTTTGAAACCCTTCGTCAGCAGAAATAGACTACTTAATGTCTTTTCCTTGATATATTTTAATATTAATATCTTTATCCAGCAAAAAAAAAAGGAATAAGGTCAGTAAAGTCTTTTTGGAGCATGGTTGAAAATTAGTGCTAAATTAATTTGATTTTATTGGTTGGTGCCACTATTAAGGAAAAAAAATCTTAGATGGTCCTACCTCATGATGACGTAGTGAGGAGGAACCAATCAAATTATTTTGATTAGTATTAATTATGGTAACTGCTTGGGTGATTAACACTAATTTACTCGTTTGTCATATTTTGATTGGTGCTTTCTCACGTCACGTGGCGAGATAGGATCACCTAAGAATTTCTCCACTATTAAAGGTTACACACAAGACTCTCTCCATATTAAGCGGTTTCCATATTAAGGGGTTTACACCACTTGCAGATTCAGATCTCAATTTTTTTGAGTTACCGTCAATACCCTACACTTTCGAGGTTTTTGAAGATCAATGAGTCAATGAGCAGAGAATATATCTCATGCAACGGTGACATGATAACGTAACAACATCTACCACTTAAAATAAGACATGATAAGGACAATGTTAATTTTAATAATACACTATAAAACTCTAAAAAAAATCCCAAAGAATCTAAATGACCATAAAAAAACTTTAAATCACTCTAACAAACTCTAAAAGCCTAAAAAAATAACTCATAAAAATTAATTTTTTCATGTGATAACATTTAATTGGTTGGTGTTACACTGTCATCACGGTTCACAAGATACTTTGTCAAGTGAGTGGCATCCAATTTCAGCTACTAGCAAGGTGTCCAAGGCTCCCTCTTCTCCGATTTATGCATGGTGGGGTCCGGATCCCCTGTATTTTTGTTGGCACTGTGACCCTACTCTATATGGGACCAATTCCTAAATTTTAGGTTTGAATCATACTCCATCGAATAGTGAAATTGGACTCTATCCGAAATCTGTAAGATATCATTCGGGTATCCTGTTAGAATCTGTTTATTGTTTTTTATTTTACTTCCATAATTTAAATTATTTTGATTTTTTGACACGTTTAATAGTTACAAAATAATCATATTCAAAGGATTGTCACAATTTTTATTATTTTATATAATTATTTTATCATATTCAAATATATTATAACTGTAAGTATGTTTGTAGTATTCTTTTTATTTTTATACTAATTTTTAAGTTATAATAATATTTTAAACATAATAAACTAATCAAATATACTATGTAAAATGAAAGTTTATCGAGTTAGAAATACAACGGTCAAAACGGCTTGAAAATTAAAGTTCCAACGGTGAAGTTATGAATGACTAAGATTAATTGTGACAATCGATTTTTGTAAAAAGTTAAAAAGTTCCAACTCCAGTTTCGGATTCAGGCACCCTCTATGTATCGGAACCGGAACCAACTAGTTCCTCACTTTATTACACGGAACCTACCTCGGATTTCATTGATATCTACCAAAACTCACCCAATATTCGTGCAAACCACTAATTCCCTGTTTTTATTTTTCCTTTTTTACATTTTCAAGAACATTTTTATCAAAAAACTAGGTGAAAATTTTTCTAGTACTAATAAGAGAGTGAGTTTTATAACAACTAGCACCAATTTGTAACACTTTTAAAAATTAGTACTACTATATATTCTTTTTACTAAATTTTTCTTAATACCCTGAATACCCATCTCATTTTAAACGCTAATA
Source organism: Lagerstroemia fauriei (assembly GCA_025802135.1). Taxonomy (NCBI): domain Eukaryota; kingdom Viridiplantae; phylum Streptophyta; class Magnoliopsida; order Myrtales; family Lythraceae; genus Lagerstroemia; species Lagerstroemia fauriei. The sequence goes on from JAOYND010235291.1 coordinate 2,679, forward strand.
TCACTATCTTTTTTCCCTCTTGCCTCTTCTTCCTGCAGCGCAATCGTCTCTTCTTCCTCTTCTTTCTGCTGCTGCTCAAGCATCACACCCCCAATGCCTCGACGCCCTAATCTGCTGAAGGCCGACACCCCGACGTCCGATACCCCCGACGCCTGATGACCCCGATGCCCTGATCTGCTCAAGGCTGACACCTCCGATGCCCAACGACCCTGACGACCCGACTCGAAACCCACCTCTTCTTTCTGCCTAAGAATCCATCTCGTTGTTGATTCTCGGTAGGGGAGAAAATTGGGGAGAAGATGAGTAGGAGAGAATTTGAAAAGATCTAGTCAATAAGGACAATAGTGACTTTTAACATAAAATGGTACTATTTTTTCAATTGGCTATAAATTGGTGCTAATTATGTAAGGTAGTTGATGATGGATGTTATATTCTCCCATTAATACTAGCGAACAGAAAAGTGATTTTTTGGACGGAAAATATGGTGGCAGACCGAGAAAAACAAGATAATGCCGAGCAAAAATGAGTAAAAAATAGGGGCCCGATCCATTGCATTACATCACATCTACATCAAATCATCAAATTTTGGAAAAAAGAAAAAGAAAAAGAGGGAAAGCATAGAACTTTGAAATGGACTTCGATGCAGGTGTTACATTCTTTTTTTGTCGGGACGTATCAGTTTTCACATTACCTCACAATCTAGTGTTTCATATGCCACATCCAACTACAGATCAACATATAAGCATGACGATACCATACACTCACCATTGATGTCATCAAAAAGGACTAAATTGTAATTTCATTCCACTTTCTCCGAATTGATATTTTGTGATCGGACACATTCGAGAGGACAATTTATCACGAAACCTGCTTTCTCTTCCGTCCTCATGTTATATACTTGACCACGAGCCGAATATTCTTCTTCTGGTCTTGAGCCGACGTGCTGTGTGCCTACATAGTAACTAGCTCACATACCATGTAAACTCCCATTGGCGTATAATAAATTAGACCCATATCCATGATAAAGTTATCAGTGAAGCGATTATACCACGTATTTTCACACATTCGCATCCAAGTTTTTGAATTTGACCCCCGCTTTCTTCTCTACAGCACTTCCCACTTTTTTCTCTGAAGGAAAAAAACTACTCACCCACTCCTTCCTTCCTCCCTATCTCTTCGTCCCATTTCTTAACTTCTACTCTTTCCTTTCTCACTATCTTTTTGTCCCATTTCTCTTAACCGCTCTATGAGCTTTGTTGCCGGTGCCATACATTTGTATCTATTTACATAATGTAAATTTATTTTTCTCTATGATTTTATTTGATACATTATGTCAATTACACTTCTAAACAATTCTCACGATTTCATTCATACTCCATTTTACATGCACTTTTAAATACTTTTGATATTTGCTTGCATATAATCAATCTATTACTATTTTAAGGGAAGAGGACACATTGTGGTGTCACTTTTTCCAATTCCTAAAATAACCTTCATTAAATTCAATTTAAAGGCTTTTATCATAGGGTAATAATGTACTTTCACACATTCGCATCCAAGTTCTTGGGTTTGACTCCCACTTTCTTCTCTACAACACTTCCCATTTTTTCTCTAAAGGAAAAAAAACTACCCACCCACTCCTTCCTTCCTCCCTGTCTCTTCGTCCCATTTCTTAGCTTCCACTCTTTCCTTCCTCCCTATCTTTTTGTCCCATTTCTCTTAACCGCTCAACGAACTTTGTTGCCGGTACCATACATTTGTATCTATTTACATAATGTAAATTTATTTTTCCCTATGATTTTATTTGATACATTATGTCAATTACACTTCTAAATAATTCTCACGATTCCATTCATACTCCATTTTACATGCACTTTTAAATACTTTTGATATTTGTTTGCATATAATTTGTTTGATTCATTTCATTTACGATTAAAAAGATTTATTATGTCAAACCATGTTCGACAATCCTCGCCGTGCGGAGCGCGGGTCTTCCCTCTAGTATTTATTAATTCTTGCAAGCGAGTCCTAAATATTTCAAAATGATAAATCAAGTCATATATGTTGCCCACATTATAACATCGAGTCATTTCCGTCACCTGACGTGGCATCAATAAGGCATTGACGTGGCATCGATGCGGCATTGACTTGACATCGGCTTAAAGTAACGGTAGGTAACAAAAATGACTCGATATTATAATGTGAGCAACATATAAGACTTGATTTATCATTTTAAAATATTTAGAACTGACTTACAAGAATCGACAAATATATAAAACTATTAGTAATTTTTTCTCGATTATTCCGATACTCGAAAGTTACGTGGGCAGGGAAACCCTCGTGAAATTTCTGAAAGTTTAAACAATTGCCTGGCTCCCGTGTCATGCTGACAGGGTGCTGAAGGAGGCAAGCTTTGACACAGTAGCTTGAAGTATATGGAGCTGCCTAAATAGGAACCATCCATCCCATCCATCGATGTGATGTTAAATTATTCCGATTAGAGAAAGACAGATTCTCGAGTCATAGGATGGCGGAGCTGCGGTGATTTAATGATTTAAATTTCAGTTTTATAAGATTTAATGAGGTTAAAATTTGAAATATGAATTTTAATTTGAGTAAAATTACGAGAAATGACTCTTTGAGCTTGGACTTTTATGGATACCAAGCTTCTTGAATTATGCTGAAAGCCTTTGATGGCATTGTTTTAGTACTAGTTGTTCGATTTATCAGATATATATTCGAGGTTGAATGTGAGAGGCCGAATATTACCGAAGCAGGATAGCCAGATAGTTGAATCAGCAACATTGTTATCCTCTTTTTATCGATTAAAAAAGAAAAGATGGCAGGACTGATGAAATTGTGGCTCCAGTTGGCATGTGAACGTCCAAATTGTCAATTAAATCTAAACTAGACAGGTGGCCCAACAGCCACTTAATTGTGATGGTTCAATATTTTTTTTAGATAAGATCTCGGATTTGAATTTTATAAATAGAAAAAATATACAATTATAAGAATTTTTATTATTTAACGAATTAATCTAACTCAAATTTGAATTAATCAACTTTAACAAATAAGCCATCCATTTATTTATTAATGCATCCATACTACTATTCTACTCCTTATCTTTCTTTTTTGCTCAATATATACAACATGCTATTTAGAATTTTAATGAATCTCGATTAATTCATATTCGAGCCAGTCGATTCATTAACATATAAAATACTTTAATCGTGAATTTTTTATTTATAATATTCAAACTCGATATCTTACTTAAGGTAAAAGATATTTTAATCGACGTGACTCGATCTCTTATATTGCAAGTATCATGAAGCAAAAATCTATCACGTTTTTTGACGAATAATTTAAAATTGTAAAAATAAAAAAGATAAAATTGACATAGTATACTTATGAAAATTGAGAATGCTCTACTTATTACTGTAAGTTAACGAATTTCAAATGAAATTAAATTGTAATAAGTTATAAATAAATAATATAATTATACAGATTTATCCAAATATTTTATGTCTTTATTTTTTATTTTTTTATACGTAATACGGCACTGTATCTAGTGCTGGCCACGGATCGATTTGGACCCGAAATCGGCCCCATCAAAATCGACCCGGAACCGATCAAACTAGAAACCGGGCCCAAACTGGCCCCAAACTGTGAGATCCAAACCGAGCCGGTTCAAAGGCATCAGGAACCGGGGCCCCCAATCCCCAGAAACCGTCCCCTCCTCTGCTCTACAACTAGCCCCCAACAGATTTGACATGCCATCACCCCTGCCCCTACTCCATTAATTAAACCTAGAAAGGCTAAGCCTACACCCTACATCCCTCCCTCCACCCCCTGGCAGTCACGCCACTTTTCCATTTTTTTAAAATTCATGTTTTAAATTAAATGAATAAATAAATATACTCCGTACTCTATAAATACATGATCAAATAAGAGAACTATCTAGATTTCGATTTCTCTAAATTTCAAGAGGATAGGTAAATAATTTAATTTTTAATAAGAAAATTAAGTTTAAATTAATTAATTTAATTTATTTTACATTTAACTTTTAATTTTAATAAAACCGGACGAAACCGTAGTTTCGAGCCGAAACCGGACGGTTCCGAACCACTCCTAAACCATCCAACGAAAAGTTCAGGGTCAATTCCGTGGTCCCTTGGACCGGAACCGGCAGCTCCAAACCGGAACTGTGGCCAGGTCTATCTGTATCTAGTTCAAATAATGCCATGCCGACAGTGGGCCATAGTTCTTTTCCTTCGTGTTCGTGCAATTCTTCCTCAATCGCGGAGAATGTAATGATTAGAAATGCACAATTTGGTGCCAAAAGCTGATTGGTTTTGTCGTCTTTTTATTTGAGCCTTCATTGAGGATTTAAAAGGTATAAGATGGCTGATATGGTTGTCTTCGTCTGATTAGATATCATTTTTCCTTAAAAGCAAGAGTTCGAGTTTGAGAAAGACAGGTTAGTGGAGTGGTATTATTTTAGGTTAAGTCTACATTTGATCCTAAATCTTTTTTTAATTTTTCATTTTCGTTCCAAATATTTTTTTGGGACAGATTTGGTCCTCAACTTTTATGTAGGACACTTTTAATTTTTTTCTATTATTTTAATATTAAAATATTAATTAAATAACAAGAATAATAATAAAATAATTATTTATCTAAAAAGATAAGGAGAGAAATTAGATGGACAGACCTGTCGGTAATCACTATTTTCTTCCAGGATTGCAGGTCAATACTTTAGGAGAGGTGACCGCCAGTGCGAAACCAAGAACTAGGTGTGTAAGTGAAAAAAATCGGCTTATATGGTCACATGTAAATTTAGAGTGATTTTCAATACCTACAAAAATCAACCCTGGAAATTTATGTCCCGATCTGGAGAACGTGGTGAGACCGGGGACTGATTGAATTGATGCAGAAATAAAATAAATCTCGAGGACGGCCCTTTCTCTTTTTTTTTTCTTTTTTATTTGTTGGTGTTTCATTATCTTATTATTATTCTTACGTTTTAATCATTTTTAACATTAAAATGATGAAAGAAATTAAAAGTGTCCTTATATGAAAAGGTTGAGGACCAAATCTGTCCTAGAAAAAGGTTTAGAATGAAATTGACAAAAGAAGAAAAGGTTGAGGACCAAAATTATACTTTTCCCTATTATTATCGATCTAAAATTAAAATATTTATGGTTTGGCTCTCATTAGAGAAAGTCTTGTGTGTTGTAGTGTTACAAGTCAGTAGCAACTAGTCATAACAGCAGTTTTTATAGAAGGGAATTTAGATAGTAAAACATAGATTAAAACCATTGAACAAATAAAAAAACTATGAGAAACTAAATAAACACTGAAAAAACCTAAGAAACCTAAAAAAATCCTGATATTAATTAGCAAGAAGTAGGGACGGACTTGAAAATCTCGTCAGAGGTGCGAAACTCAATGGAAAAGTAACATCACGAGTTTAAAGGGGCAAAGTTAGATAATTTAATGAAAAATTAGGTAGAATTAAGTGAAATTTATATAATAATTTATGGATTTTCTCGAGTTTAGGGTGAGATTGCCCCCGCGCATCTCCTAAATTAATCCATCCCTGGCAAGAAGTTGAAAATGATGTTGAGCATGATAGAACATAGTTTTAAGGGTTTGATGAGATCTTTAGAATTTTTTAGAATTTTTATTTCAAATTTAAATTGTTATTTTACCATCTAAATTCTTTCTCATGCAACTATTAATGTGACTAATTTTTGTTGGCTTGTGATATTAGCAAGTAGTGCATGTGGTGCTTCCATGACATACGAGACTTTCTCCTTTAGTGGATATTTAATTCTCTTTTTCAACCCTTTCTAGCTCACGCGTTTCCATTATAACCAAAAGTTAATGTTTGATTTCAAGTCTTATAAATTAAAAGAACCCAAATTAATATAATTCTATTTTAGTGAACCGACTCAACTCAAATATAAATTAATTGAGGTTGGATGGACTTTCTCGACGTTCGATGGTGAAAATAAACAATAAAATAGAAGGAAAGGTAAAAAGGAATTAAGATATGCTTCCAGTACATTCATTCAAAATATAATAATTAACATCCTTGTGAAGTCTCAACTCAAGTGCTATAAAGTATGACTACTTGGCCTCTGCTAATCGTTCACTGTAAATGTGTAAGAGCTACTTATAATTGATTTAAGTGAAAAACTGATATTACGTTCCTTTACATATCTGATTTGAATCAATTTTTATTGATTCCTGCACATTTTACAGTTGATGGCAATGCACATTGAAAATGATATTGGTAGGATTGAAAGATGTATCTGGGTCTTCTCTGACAGTATTATCACATAATAGTATTTATGTGGTGATACAAACCGATAGAATTTAGATATTTTTCATAATTTTTTATAAAATCCTAAAAATAAAAATTTAACTCTAAAAATAATTGAATTTAACTGGTTAATATTATCACGTAAATTCTACTATGTTATTAAATCTGTTTACATCCAACACTTTGTCCATAACTAGCGAGATAGAAAAGGCTTATACAATCCGAATATTTCCAGAAATATTCAGAATGACTTTCTTCGTTTCAATCTCATCTAATTTTCACAAATAAGAGGTCATTCTTCTTTTTTGGTTTGCACCATGCAGTATCCCGGGCCAACCGAAGCGCACATTGAGACTAATTTGTGGTCAGGCCGGAATCCCTAGGAAAATTCCCGTCGACCCTCCCAACATGGAATTCAATCCTGGATCACCCATTTGGGGGCATAGTGAGGGAACTATTAGGCCAACCCCAAGTTGGTATAAGAGGCCATTCTTCATACCTTCCGCGACTGAGATATTTCAACCAAAATACTAGGGGACGACTCTCGAAGTTCGGGTTAGGCGACGAAATTTAATAAAGCGTTAAATGACAAATTTTAAAGGATAAACTAAAATAATTCATAAAAATATATATACAAAATTATTAAAATTTATATAGATCCTGGTAATTTTTTTGAGTTCGGATGGGTGATCGCACTCCCCTAATGTGCATCTCTCTCAAATCCATCTTTGCACATTATGATAACAGGATATGAAGTTAGATTGATTCTGGTTGGGCCTAAAACATATGTTTTATGCTTAAACGGGCAAATATTTTTTTTTCAGTATACAGAGAAAACATATAAACATAAAAAGGTAAAGGGAATATGAGATAAAAGGGGTACGAAAAATCTCACAGATGAGATAGAGTTTACTATCTCTTTTTTAAACAAGACAAATAAGCGTATCAAAACATGATGTATAGGTTACATCAGTATGATATGATAAGACGTTATATCCATGGATATAATTTAGGACTATATGGTGATATAAACTAAGTATCAGGTGTTTTTGTTATTAGGACTTGAAAGTTCTAATCTCGATTTTTACACTTTGTTATTAAATTTTTTAGTTTATTGACATATGCATTTCACAGATCATGAAAAATAACAAGTTATTAATAATAATCACTCAAATGATAATTCTTATATTTATGATCATAAATATCATATCGATGACAGTGACAATGATATTAGTGATTATGTGTCATTGGAAACATTAGAATTTCCAACAAAATAAAGTAGTATACAATTTTAAATATTTTGTACAATTCTATAACGTTTGAAGATATTATATCATATTGTAATATTAGCCAAACTTTTTGTTTGATGCTTTTTTTTCTACGTTTTTGTTGTTATGCCATTCAATTTTCTAAGTCAGCAGTCATATAAGCGCCACGTCAGCAATTATTAACGGCGTTAGCAGTTAATTAACATTTTGTACTATCAATGCCAATTTTTCAAAGATCTTATATCATTCTATAACGTTTTAAAGTATTTGTACCATATTATAACGTTATTCAAATTTTTTGTATTTTTTTCCCCTTTAATTAAATATGCGTGTTTAACAATGCATTTTCATTTAATAGCATTTTATTTTCCAGTTACCCCTTTATGTATTATGGAGTTCAAAGTGTGCTGAGATGTGAACAATTATATTAATTAATTACTATTTTTCTTAAATGTAATTTACTGTTTATTTATTTTAGACAAAGTAAATTGTCTAAAAAATCACGACGTTTAACGAAATTTTTACTTTATTGACGACCTTAATAATAGTACAAATTTGCACATAATTTTTTGTCTTCATTACTGGTATCCATAAGTCATATGAAATTTTGACTAATCTATTTCGAGTCGGCCAGCTCATTAAGGAGTAAAACTCTCCACGAAAAAAAATGTCACGGACTTAATTTCGCTAAATTTTTTCGTTTAGTACTACTAACATGACTTGCTAATGTGACACTTTTATTGTTGACATGAGTTTTTATCACACATGGACAAAATACTATTGAGATTTAGATCTCGTATTAGACAGATAATAAAACAAACTTACAGTCATCAGTTTTGGAGGTTATTTGACTAAGGGTCCAGCCCCTCACAATCATTAATAGATTTTACGTGCTATTATAGTAAATTTGCGGACCTCATTTTGCAATACTAACATATCCGACCCCATACGGTCAAATTCCATTATTTCTCTATTCATGAATAAATAAAAATGGCACTTCAATAATAAAAAATACCACGTAGCGTTTAGAGAAAAATTCTAATGGCATTAGCTCTATGGCATTTTGTGGGAAAAAAATCAAAGCACGTATCAATTATTGTTGAATGTCACGATAAAGTAGGTAATTTCATTAAATATCTGTTATATTAGCAATTTATCTTTTTTTTTTATCAGTAAAAGGAGGGCAATTGTGGTGGCGACCTAGTCATCCCACTTAATGTTCGGCTATTGGGTCCAACCGCGATCGTACTAGAAAAATTAAACAACCAGTACTAGCACTAATCCCATCAACGTAATATCATCAAAAGTCGAGTATAGATCAAAAAGTCAGTATCCTCCAAGGTCTAATATAGTTCGTGGCAATTTCATCCCTTCTGAATGTTTATTTATTACTGTTGGAAAAATGATATTTGAATGGGAAATTGGGTCCCATAATTGAAAGATGAGATTGAACTTAAGTATATAAGGCTAAAATATTTGGAGCCCATATGCAAGCCCATGAAGCCCATGAGCCCATGTGGAGAATGGGAAGAGTTCTATCCTACATGGAAGATGGAAGGAAAGTTGGAATGGTTTATAAGAGAATGATACTCTTATATGGAGTAAACATATTGGCTAAGTTATACGACCTATGCCCGCCTAGCGCACTTGCGCGGGGGATGCGATTGGAGGCCGATTTAGTAGAACTCACGTACGCGCAGGCAGCGGGCGCGTCGAATGCTCGTTCCAACAGTGGGGCCTAGCGCAATGCCGAATTTTACCTTTTCCTTCAATTGTACACCGAGAGTTGCGTAGACAATTTTTGGCTACGGCGACGAGCTACGACAGTCAGCTGTGACCGTTGATCTATGACCGTTGCAGCATTTAATCCAAGCATTAAATGGTATTTAAGGGCAGATTAAATCTGTCACTTAATGTGTCAATTTTTGTACCGTTAATTGGCCGGTTCGAATTTAAATTTGGCCTGTTCAAAGCATTGAATTCCCGGTTCAATGTCATTGATTGCTGCAGCTCCTCAGCCATTATAGAAGCATCCGCATATAGAACATTGGATAGGTTGCAGAGAATAATACGCATTGTGCACACGAAAAGTTTTCACTCATCTCATCATTATGCATCAAGTTTTCATGGTGGTTCCCGCATCTGTTCGGTTCGCCTGGGAGTCGAAACTCGGTGCTGCTTCAACTTCAAGCCGTCGTTGTATCCTGAGAGGCTGACGTCCAAACATTCTCAACACAGAAGAGAGGAGGACGAATTAGTCTTAAGAACACTGTGGGATCCACAGGCCTCGACATTGAGTAACCCTTTTTATGATTCTGTATTTCGTTTTCATCATATTATTTCAGTAGCCGTAGTATGACTGTGAGTTTCAAAGTTTCGTAGCTATTTTGTATCTATGTCCATCGAGATCCGAGATCATTTATGTATATCCTCCTACACTATGTGGTGGTGGTAAGTAATAAGGAAGGAAATTGACGAGGTCTTGCGGTTCGTCGTCTTCTCTCGATGACATGACCAGCTGATATGGAAGGAAACTGATGAGATTGACGTGGTTGATCCAGCATATACCTTTCTAATTCCGGTCCCTAAGAAGTATTGTCTGCATTGAGTGTTGTCTACACAGTTTTACCATTTCCTGCGTCTTATAAACACTTGAAATTATTATTTCTTTTCGGCATGGGATCATAGTGATACTCATCAGTAAGGAAGGTCAGATCCAGGAAAGAAGTTCGAATCCGACCAACAGCTTTGTTCGCTCTATAGTCGGGTTGCCAGGCATCGTACATTTTTGAGCACCGACCATAACACAACTATTGACACTTGATAATTTGAATTCCAGTTCCCAGGGAGACAAGTGTTATCAGGACGGATTTGCAGACCAACTTATCGATGTCGTAAAACTAGGAAAATGCGGAATTTAAAGGCCAATCTTGCTCCGGTAACAATCTCGGAGTACCAGTATCGCCCCATATTTAGCAGGAAATAGTCTGGAAACTGCTTACAATCACCAGTAGACATTGGGAAACCAATCAGCATGTCCTCTCCCATGACATAGACAAGGGCACCAGAACCAGACCATGTGTTCGATGTCTAGAAATAAGAAACATCTTGTTACGGAATTTTGGAATGGGGTCCCTTGAATGGTGGGGTAACTACCCTATATATACATTGGTAACCGCCTACAGT
>JAOYND010235600.1:0-13456 GCA_025802135.1 Lagerstroemia fauriei
TGGCAAACGGACGCCTACGTGGCACTGCCACATCAGCGAAAAATAATAAATAATAGTCTAATAACACTTTAGTCCCTAAACATGTAACATTTTAACATTTAAGGACAATTTTTTTATTGTAACTAAAGTTCGTAAAATTCACGTTTCATCTAAGTGTTTGAGGGTTAAACATGAGTGGACTAAAATTTACAGTAAATCATGTTTCATTCTTTTGATTATCCAATATGAGATTTATTCCTCAATACCTGTCATCACGTGAAAACATGTTCACACTTGACGTGTGCTCTTAAACACCCGCCCTCAACAACTGAATCGAACCAAGTACTTTTTTCCGTACACGGGCGATAAGATAATTATTTGAAATTAAACATGAGAACCTAACTCATACCAAATTAGGACATATTGAAATGGACGCATTTGTACCATATTTAGATAATAGAAATGTAAAATTTACATAAGAAAGCAAGCAATAAATAAAAATTACTAGTAACTAAATAGACTAATTAGCCATAAGGATCATAATTTTCTCAAGTTGTTATTCCAATCTTAGTCTCTCTCTTAACTAGGTCCTACTTGACCTAGTAACCAGATCGTAATTGACTTGCCAAAATTAAATAAAACATGATACTTAAAGAACCGCATAGAGTTCCACAAACTCTTTTCATGCATGATTTGATTACGTGGTAGAAAATTGTATCCACAACTATAGAGATATAAGTCACCACCAAAACTAAAAAATAATATAGGATGGTTTTATTAGTAGTTACCTAATAATTTCTAAATCACAATCTTCACATATAAACAAACATTTGCATTAGTGGCTCAACCAACTGACTAATGTAAAAAGCATTAATCTCCTTAATTGTATATAGTCTTCCTTCAGAAGATGCTCCTAATATAAGCTTTATTGAAGGAGAGTAGTAAGAGTCAACTTTCAATATTTAAAGAATTTAAGTAGTAAAATAAAACATGCTTGCAATAGGTACACTCGTGTTAGATTGATATAGATCGCAACTAACTAGTGCAATGTTGGTATCATATTAGATTTTATTTAAAAATATTGAAAATTGGATTAAAATTTTAGATAAAATATGAATTGATGAACTTTAGTCCACTCATATTTAACCCTCAAATACTTACATGAAATGTGAATTTTACGAACTTTAGTTACAATAAATTTTTTTTTATGTCCTTAAATGTTAGAATGTTAAATATTCGGGGACTAAAGTGTTATTAGACTATTATTTATTATTTTTTGCTGATGTGGCAGTGCCACGTAGGCGTCTGTTTGCCAAATTGGCTGCCACGTCGGCGTCCCGTTAAACTGAAGTAACGGAGGGACCAAAGTGTTAGACAGAACTTAAATGTCTGGACTAAATTGATTCGAATTGAAATTGCGATTCTCAAGTGTTGGCGATTTATAAGTTTAAGGACTAAACTGTTAGTCCACTCCTTAAAAAAATAAAGATATTGAGAAAAGTCCCAAGAATTTCAAGGACGAAATATTCAGTTGAGCAAATTTCAAATGAACCCGCGACAAGACAGCTCCCATAAATTATTAAATTTTAATAGAGATATATATAATAAAAGCGAGAGAGGAAAATTGCTTGACGCCGTGGTTCATCGGCTTGCATGGATGCAGTATGTTTATATGATTTGGATAAAATGTAATAGATGTATTTTTCAACAATTACGTCGGAGTGAGGAGTTTTTGGTGCATTTCATTATTGACACAGTTAGACTTAAGCTTTACATTGCCACGTTTCATATATAGGCTTAGCGTTGGGGATTTGTTGTACATAGTTTATTTGGACAGTTTCTTTGTACTTAATTTTTGAGTTAATGAAATTACCAAAGTTTCAAAAAAAAGCCGAAAGAAAGACACTGGAAATCCTATATATTTGTTATGTTTTGTCTGTGAGTCCTCATTATTTTAAAATGGCAAATCAGGTCATATGTGTTGCCTGTTGTTACAAGATCGAGTTCTTTTTGTTACATGTCATCACTTTAAGCTGACGTGGTATTGATAAATTGATAATAATATGATGTGTCAAATTGATGTGAACAATTTAAATCTAACTGTACACAGTGAGGGGTAAAATAGTATTTGCATTATTTTGGAATAAAAAATTAATATTTCTAAATTTGTATGCATATGTCAGGTTAAAATTGTCTATGTTACCATTAAAATTTGACATATTATACTGATGCCTATGTATCAATTCCACATCAGCTTAAAGAGTAATGGCAGCTAACGGAAAGAACTCGATCTTGTGATGGCGGGCAACATATAGGACTTGATTTGCCATTTTGAAATATTTAGGACTCACAAGCAAGAAACAACAAATATATAGGACTCTCGACATCTTTTTCTCTAGTAAAAGCTAATGCAGGTAAACAGAAGCTAATTAAAGAAAACATGCAAGAAGATTTTTTTGTCAGTTTATACCACTGGTATTAAAAAATTTAATGAATACTGAATAAATTCAGTTCGAGCTGGATGGCTTCAAAGATACAAAAAGAGCTGAGGTGTTAACATCTTGAAGCTTTTGTGATGATTATTCATTTTTCTCAAGTAAAATGGAGGACTTCAACATATATATTTCGTTTCCATCCCTATGTTTTAGCAATAGAATTAATAAATTGAGATGCTTTATGAAGATGATAATGTCGCATAAATCGTAATAGTTTTTCTCATGTATACCGATAAATCGATCTGCAGTCTCCCTCGTTAAGTTTAACTGATCTTAAGAAATGGAATGACATATACAAAAATGACGAACTTCATATGCACCATAAAAATGATTAATTTCATATCATATTTCATATTTATTAAATTACATATATCAAAATGTGGTCGACTTAACTCTCAAGAGTTAACTTAACTGGTAGTACGTGCATACAACTCGTGTGAATATCCAAGAGATCGGATATTCGATTCCCTCCTTGAGCGCGTAGCCATTGATGATGCCACCTACACATGTGTTTTGCACATGGACTTACCTTGATGATGGTCAACTCATCTCGAATTTGTGTTAGTTATGAATATCAGGTGATGTGTAACGAATAAAATAATGAATTTTTTCTTATTTATCAGGAGTTTCAACAGGCAGACAATGTACTTGAAGAAGATTAGACAGATAATAGAAATTATGCTTTATTGGAAATGATTGGAGGGATTTGAAGGAGAGAATAAAAATAAAAAAGTAATGGAAGGTTAAAAAGATCCCAAATATAAATATATTAAAATTGAAATTTAAAAAAAATTGGAAGAGGATGTAGTTGAAAATTTAATGAACAATTTAGGATAATTTTGTCATTTCATTCTTATTCCTTATAATTAATAGTTATTCATTAATTATAGGAGAAGGAGAATGTCGTTCTCCCTCTATTTCAGGTGCATTTAGAATATGTATTCACAATGTGCCAGCTAAACGATGGAGTAGTTATTCCGCGCGAAATAGATAATCCAAGGAATAACTATTCCAGTGATCCAATGGATTATAGATAATTCACTTATTAAAGTGGGAGCCTGCTTTTAAGAATCATCTCCAAACTGCACGCATTAATAGCTAAGCATGCTGCAGGTATTACTGAACAGTATATACAACGATACACCATATATGTTTTCAGAGCCGATGATGATGATGAGGAGGAGGACAATAGCGTCCTGGTAGACGTCGATATGGATATTCACGGGGAAATGGCTTAAATATACTCGGCCCTGGAGCCATCGGCGGTCGTGGCGCACATGCTTTGATTCTTTTCACTGCCATGATTTCACCAATATTCTGAAGTTTCCCTGCAATTAACAGAAGAGTATGTCAACATTTTTGTTAACGTTACTAAGTTTTGCTTTCAGTATCCTACGCAGTTCATGATGATCTCGAAATGGCCCTAAGAGCTTAGAATAACTCAATATCCCTGGATTTTGTAACCAGTCACATGCCCTTTTTTTCGGTGATTAGGGAGACCTATAAGTGATCTAATACGGGATAGAAGATAAAGAGAAATAAAACGGGAATATAAGTCCCATAGTGAGGATCAAATCCTGCCCTCTAGGTTACGTTGGATCAGGATCTTGTGCTGCTGAACCAAAACTCTTTCCTCCATCACAAGCTCTTTGGGCAACTTCAGTTGCACTTTTCAAATTTAAAGGAGTATTTCAAAACGGGATAATTACAGCAGAGGTCCTATAACTTTATTATTTTTGGCAATTGAGTTCTATAACTTTGAAAGTGGCTAATTCAATCCTATAATATCAGTTTCATTAACCTTTAAGTCCGAATCATTACTATTTTGCTGACGTGGTATTCACGGCGTTCACTGTTCCGTTAACAGAACAATGACAAATCGGACTTAAAGGTTAAGGAACTGATGTTATAGGACTGAATTAGCCACTTTCAAAGTCATAGGACTCAATTGCCAAAAATGATAAAGTTATAAGACATCTGCTGTCATTCTCCCATTTCAAAACGATCTTGCCAGAAACACCCGCGACCGTTTAATGGTTTAAGGCAAATTCAAATTGAGGTGGTTGTTTAAATCCTAGGGGATGTCGGAAACTACATGCCCCATTTTGAAAACAGTACAAAAAATAAACCAGGTGATCTCCCCGAAAATAACTAAAGGGAGTGTGCATTACACGTATATCTAGAGTCCAGTGGATCATCACCAATTAATATTTGAGCAGAATTGACACACTAAATAATTAAACTCTCTCAATAGTAAATTTAATCGGGAATTTATAAAAGGGCTTGAAGGTTCTGTTCTTGGAGAGTGTTCTGTATAACGAGTATATTACGTGACGCGCGGTACTTGTGGTGTTACAAATTAATGAGATTTGGACATTTTAATTTTTTTTACAAGACTCTAAAAGTGAAAAAAATAACCCTAGAAATAAATGAATCTTGTTTGCTTGTGACAAGACATAAGTGCTATCATGTGATATACTTGTTATATACAAGATTTTCTCCTATTCTTATGCCTGAAAGCATTGTGTTTGAATGCTTGTTAGATTGCATCTGAGGTATGACCCAGAGTCGTTCCAATTTGATGCAAAGAGATCATCAGGATCAAATTCCTTTTATTCCCTACTATAAATCAATAAATATAAGGATGAAAAAAACATGACAACTAACAAGACTGCCTCCACAATAACAGGCTTTTTTTTCAGTTATTTGTCAGGATTTCTCCTTTTGGTATTTATCTTGGGAAGAAAAGAGCTAATATTCGAGAAAGTAAGTCCAGTAAATTTCATGATTGAAAAGAGGGTCCCGTGGCTCGAGCTTCTCTATTTCTAGGAAAAAGAATATAAACATTCGCACTTTCATGACACTAATAAAGAGGGTATTGTAACTTTCCTAGGTTAGCCGGTGTGTGAGGTGTTCGCCTGCCCGGCAGTACTCGCTGAGGTTGGGGGTTTGATTCACCACTCGGGCCAAATCCTATGGAGGCCACCTACACACGCGAGAGCATGGACTTGCCTGGATTCATGACCCCTAGAGGACTAGTCCGGACCCATATTCCAGATATCTCTTGTAATAAAAAAAATAATAATAACGGTACTGTCATTAATGAATAGCAAAGCCTGTATGCGGAATACGTGCTTATATGATTTCTTTTTCTAATCATGTAAAAGGACTAGGAGGATGGAAGAAACTTATGATCAGAGATCTTACTGTTTCGCAGAGAGCTACCAATGGCATATCGATCCGATAGGATGTCATGAGCAGAATTGGGGAGGATGATGGTGATGATGATGATGAGAACAAGAACTGGTGTAGCTCTGCAAACCAGCTTCATTTTTCTTCCTTTTGGCGGCGTCGAAGCAATACGAGATAAAGTGGGAGAGAGGAGCGGACAATATATATTGTTGGTTCAGCTCTAATTTGGTTTACTTAAGTTCTATTTAAAAAAAAACTATAAAATTCCCGTAAGAGGGAGGTAAAAATAAATCAGCGCGTGAAATTTCATTTATAAGAGTCGATTCTAAAACATATTAATCAAAGATCCAGAGTGGTGATATTTCTATCAAGCATCTTTTTCTATCATTTTTACATTGTTGATCCTAAGATGGTGGCGTTACACAATTAATAAAGACATCGACATCTCGACGTCTTCAGCGGCTGTCAATGTCGCAAGTAGCAAGATTTATTCAACATTTGTCCTCTATGCTTAATCCAATCTCCTCTAGGCCCACCAATTTTATCTTCCCTATAGCCGATCCAATCCCCACATGCCTAGTTGTTAGAGATCTCTTAAATTTCTTGATGTAAGCAGATGTAAAACCCAAACACGATTAAAATTTTATGCGACCCAAACTGTAGATATTTTTGCCCAGATACATTTCACGTTATTAGAGTTGTTAGTAGATACATGTCTTGTCTTGAAAAGAGCCCCTGACAAGCTGTTAAGTAGATCTTGAGATATTTAAAGGGTTCATCCAATGTTTGCTTGGAGTTTTGCAGAAACTCGATGGGTTTAGTTGGACATGTTCTCAGATTTTTTAGGAGATTTGGATAGGAGGAGATCCCTTATAGGTTGTTTGTTCTCCGTCAACGGCTGTATTGTTAGTTGAAAAATAGGCTATAGTGGCATTATCTACTACAAAAACAGAAATCATCGTAGTCACTGAAATAGTAAAGGAAGTTATTTGGTTGAGAGGTCTGTTTAGGGAACTTGTCATGAAGGAGGATACCATTATTACCTATTGTGACAGTCGGAGTGTCATACATCTCACCAAGGATCAAATCCATCACGAGAGAACAAGTTGAGAAAATTAGCACTAATGAGAATCTAGTAGACATGATGACGAAGAGCCTATCCATTGCCAAGTTTGAATATTGCTTGCACTTGGTTGGCATCATGCAGAGCTTAAGCTAGGTCCTGGAGGGCCATTTAGCAAAGGAGGACTTCAATAGCATATTCCTTTGGGGAGTTTTGGGAAATTCAAACCAAAGTGGAGATTTGTTAAAGATGTCTTAAATTTTCTGAAGTAAATCAATGTAAAACCTGAACCCATTTAAAATTATATGGACTCGAAGTGTGGTTATTTTTGGACATTTATGACGGAAACGATGGATATGGAATATGTATTTTCTCGGGTTAAGTGAAGAGGGCTTTTATTTGTATTATGAAGTTAGTGTTTTTTTTTATTTTCTCTTCGTGTAATCTACTATTGTTGAGTTCTAGTGAAAATTGTTGCGCCACCTTTGCCTATAAACGTACGGACGGCACACCGCTGTGTCGAATCACGTATAACCGGTGTCCACTTTTCTTCTCTCCTTTCTCAGTGTTTGTTGATTGTTTTACTCGATTCCCAATACTATTATTATGTCCTCTATTCTCAATCATACCCCGATTACAATAGGGCTCATCAAATCCTACTATCTCCTCACAACAAGAATTTCTATAATTTTTGTGAGACAAAACAAATGAAAAATGAGGTTAAATTTAATGAAATCTTAAATTTTTTAGTGAGATTTCCATCGATTGCAGCCCACAGAACTTTGCTTATCGGAAAATATTGATTCTCACGGAAATTTCTGTATACTGGCTTCGACGAAAATATGATGAAAATTTCTGTTAGATATTTCCGTTAATATACTTACGGAAAACCTCATCATAACTCTGCCAACCTTCATTGTCGGTATTCTACTGGAAAACGAAATCTCACGAAATTTCCCTTTGAATGCCATCGGATTTGTTCTCACGGAAATTTTGTGTGGCCTCTCTATCAAAACATGCTTCGATATTCTCACAGAAATATAGTTCCCGTATTTATTTCGTTAGTCTTTCCTGACGGAAATCTATGGGAAACTGAGTCGTTGCATCCAAAAGTGTTTGTCGACCAATTGAGCAAAATATTTTTTTCAAATCAATGTCAATTCGCATATTTTGATGACAGATTTTACATTTTATTAGTTTCAAATCCATGCAAAATATTGTGAATAAGGGAGTTACAGTAGATAGATATAATCTTATTTTTATAATTTAATATATTATCGTAATGCTTATTTTTCTATATATTGAATAAAATAAATAGTAAATTCATCCAATTATTCTCTTAAATAGGATAAACAGACACACTGATAGGACAAGGTTAATGAAAAATGCAGTAAATCTAATGCAACGGACCTACAGTGCACGTTGCCGATAAAAAAAGATGCAAAAATACGGAACGAAAATAATAGCCATTCAGCATACGAGGAACAATATAATAGAAGCAACAAAATATTGGAATTTGTCACTACCATTTAACCAATAAGTTTTATCAGATGTTGATCAATCGAAAAACGAGTACAAAGATAACTCTACTTGATAATAGCTGGGAGATAAAATTGGCTGAGAAATTCATTAATTGTCGCAACGTTTCCGACAATCAATGACTTCTACGAAGAAACTATGTTTCTGCGAAATCGGATGTGCAAAAATGTTAGGTTTCCGATGGCTGTGTATTGATGTTATATAATGATGATATTACTATCAGAGTTTTGTATGATTTCCATGAGAATTTTAGCAGATGGAATTGACTGTTATATTTATGTTGCATTTTCAAGGTAATTTATATAAATGGTACATTAATTTTACCAAAAATTTCATACTAGTACATTAATAAAGAGGATGTTTAAAGTTATACTATGAACTTTGACTTGATCTTTGTGTTTTTAATCCTCGACCCATATTCTTTGAGTCGTCTCCCAATGGTGCATTTAATTTCAGTTCACTCGATGTGGACCAATAACTAAGCTGATCTATACTATTGCAGTACCATGCAGTAGCCAGCCAAGATTGAAAACCTGATTGACTTTACAATCAACCTTTTTCTAGCACATATATCTTGACTTTTTTTTTATACATCACCATCATTGTATTATATTTTGTGGTTACCTCTTGTTTTCTGCATTATCAATGTATGAGTCTGCTGATAAGCAATCCCTGTTGAATATAAGCTACAGAATCAAGTTACCTGTGAAAAAACTATGATTTTACGGTATTTCATATTTTTCTCTTGCTTTTTTTTTCCCTTTTTTCGTGGCATTCAAAACTAGGAGAAAATCTTGTGTGTAGCAGTGTCATCATGTGGTTGTATTTACGTGGTGACACCAACTAATGAAATTCATTCATTTTTAGAGTTTTTTTTTAAATTTTAAGGTTTTATTTAAAAAATTCAAAAATGAATGAATTTCATTAGTTGGTATTATCATGTATATAATATTACGTGTTGACTCCATTACAGAGAAGACTTGCTCCAAAACTAGGCCTTGTGAATCCATTTCTCAGTCATTTCAATTGCGAAATGGGCTTTTTATCCTATGGATTATCTATATCTATCTATACTATATATTAAACTTGATGCACTTCTGTCTCCTGTTGACACGTGTCCCTATTATATTATTGTATATAATATAGTTCTGCCATATACTAGAGTTACAATGTTTCATTGACTCACTGGAATTCCACCCTTGCTTCCACATAAAAAATCCAAGCTCAAATTACATGACTACACCTTGCCTTCCTTTTTTCAATATCGCCTCTCTTGCCTCCCTCTTCGTATAGCCTGCGGCCCATTCAAATCCAAGGCTTTGGTCCGGTCCTTTCGAATTCAAGGCTAATTGGAGGCCCACTGGCTCTCTTTTCCACTTTCCTGCCAATATAGATGGTCCGATCCGTAAATTGACATTTTCACCCTCTCCATGTGAAAAGCAGTCACTTGCCAACCATTTGATGACTTAAGTTTACCCTCGGTTAAACAATACAATTTTTAAGGTATACACCGCCAGTTGCTAGGGACGGATCTGGAGGCAAAACTAGAAGAGGAGCTAATTGATGGATTTTACGGGATGGAGTAGGATAATTTTAAAAAAAATATAGTTAAAATTATTAAATTTATATAAGACTCCATGAATTTTCTTGAGTTCAGGAGAGCGATTGCCACTCATGCACCCCCTAAATCCATCCATGCTTTTTGCTAACTTAGATTTCACTTTCGTCAAAGAGTAAGATCCTTAAAAAAAGAAGATTTTCTTATTCACAATACCTAACATTAGAAACTTATTTGAAGGGAGATATTAAACCATTTCATTCAAGTAACAATTTTCGATTACCTAGTCAAACCATTGAGGCCCATTTACATTATTCAATAGGCTCCATTTCAAACATTTTTAGGACTCATTTGTCGTCTTCTTCAAACTCTTCTCCTTTGCACTACCACCATGGGGTGTGCACGGGTATAGAACAAACCCGAAACAGATAGGAACCTATCCAATCTAGGTAGTTCTCAATAAAAATAGGATAGGTTCCGCATAAAAAATTAAGGAACCGGTCGGTTCCGGTTCTAGGATACTAGGTACCCAGAATCGGAACCTTTTAACTTATTCGCACAGTTAATTTTAATAATAACTTTCTCATTTGAAATCTAATTTAAAAACCGTTTAAACCGTTGCATTTCTAACTCGATGAACACTTTCATTTGACATGATAATATCCGTATTTGATTAAATTTTCATGTCTAAAATACCATTATAACTTAAAATCAGTAATAGATAGTATTTAAATAAATTGAAAACATATTTGAAAATTATACATATATTTGATTATGATAAAAAAATATGAAATAATAATAATTATGAAAAATATCTAAGTAATTCATATTATAGAAATAAAAGAATAAATGATAAATATGTTCCAGTAGGACACTCGGAACCTGTGATATCATATAGGTTCTGGGTAGGGTCCGGTTCCAAGTTTTAACAGGATAGGGTCTGGTTCCAAGATTTAGGAAAACCGGTCTCATAAAGGGCAGGGTCCGAGTACCATGAAAAAGGTTCAGGGTACTCGGACCTGACCACCCCTAATTACCACTATTTTCGGGCATAACAAGAACTATTTTCATCGTATATAAAATATGTAATTTTGAAACATTTTCCTACTTTAATATAATTCATTCACTTTCTCAGTATTATATTTACTATCATAATCCGCAGCACCGTGCGGTTTTCCAGCTAGTTAATTATAAAACAAGAAACAACTGACCAAACTCTTTCTTATACTGCAACTAGATTTACAACACGAATTTTGCTTGAAATTATTAATCATGTAATTAATTAGCGTGATGGTCGATCTTGGAGGCGGAAAATGTGCAGTGGGAGGGAACAAAATCGTTAGTGAAAAAGTAGGGACTAATGGATGAAGTGGGAGAGAAGTAACTCATTCAAAATCCTGAAATGACAATAAAGAGTTTGGAAATGTAATATAATATAAATCAGAGTGAACAGTAGATTTGAAAATAGAAAAAGAGAGCAAAATTATTGTGTAAAATAATAGAGATTACTGGTTGAGACGTTTACATGATTGCAAAATTTTTTAATGGATAAAAAATAGAATAGTAGTAATAACGATCCAGCTACTCCTGTTATATAGTATTGGGGCTTTCATATTTTGTAGTGAACAAAACGAAGTGAATAATCAATATTAGCACTGACCCCGTCTATACATCATTACGTACCAAAAGTCTTGTATAATACAAGAAATCAGTGTCTGTCAAAACTCAAGTTCAATGAGTCTCTTTGATAAATTTTATATAGAAGTGATTCGAATATGGGATTTGACCTCATCACCCCTTAAATGCGGTCGTGTTCAACGGTCCCCACCATCCTCCTCCTCCTCTCCCTATTTGCGTTTTTATTTTTTAAAATTTGTATGAAATATTTATAAAAAATATTTTTGGATGGACTTGCAACAATATGACAAAAATGACAAAAAGGCTAAAGGTTAAAGACAAAAATATTAAAAATAAAACTTGGGATCAAAATCGTAAAAGTGTAAAAAAAAAGGCTTGGCAGAAAAAATGTAATTTTCCCATTATTTTGGAAGGCAGTAAATCTTTTATAACAGACTTCTAATTTTACAATATATAATCCTATCTCACCAAGTGATATGAGTAAATACCAGTCAAAATGAGATAAACGAGTAAATTTGCGTTAATCACCAAAGCAGTTACCATAATTATTACAAATTAAAGTAATTTAATTGGTTTTTCCTCTTCACGTCATTATAAAATATGAGTATCTAATAATTTTTTTCTAATTTGTTCCTGACATTGAAAAAATTCCCCTATAAGGTGGCTCGTTTAACATGCCATTGAAAAAGAAGTTAATTGATATCAGGTACCATACGCCACAATCCATGACAGTTTATCATGGTATGAGAAATAACCATAGTGAAATAACCATCTTATAAATAGATAGAATTCATAATTGAAAGAGTTTTACTCCTTAACGAACAATTGAATTTATCAAGATCTATCGAGTTTTAGGTATAATTGTGTTTACTCTTAAAAAAAATAAAGATCTTGAGAAAAGTCCCAAGAATTTCAAGGACGAAATATTCAGTTGAGCAAATTTCAAATGAACCAGTGACAAGACAACTCTCATAAATTATTAAATTTTAATAGACATATATATAATAAAAGCGAGAGAGGCAGATTGCTTGACGCCGTGGCTCATCGGCTTGCATGGATGTAGTATGTTTATACGATTTGGATAGAATGTAGCAGATATATCTTTCAACAATTATGTCGGAGTGAAGAGTTTTTGGTGCATTTCATTATTGATACAGTTAGACTTAAACTTTACACTGCCACATTTCATATATAGGCTTAGCGTTGGGGATTTGTTGTACATAGTTTATTTGGACAATTTCTTTGTACTTAATTTTTGAGTTAATGAAATTACCAAAGTTTCAAAAAAAATATAAGAGAAAGACACTGGAAATCCTATATATTTGTTATTTTTTGTCTGTGAGTCCTCATTATTTTAAAATGGCAAATCAAGTCATATGTGTTGCCCGTTGTTACAAGATCGAGTCCTTTTCGTTACATGTCGTCACTTTAAGCTGACATGGTATTGATAAATTGATAATAATATGATGTGTCAAACTGATGTGAACAATTTTAATCTAATTGTACACAGTGAGGGGTAAAAGAGTATTTGCATTATTTTGGAATAAAAAATTAATATTTCTAAATAATTGTGCATATGTCAGGTTAAAATTGTCTATGTTAGCATTAAAATTTGACACATCATACTGATGCTCATGTATCAATTCCACATCAGCTTAAAGTAGTGACAGATAACAGAAAGAACTCGATCTTGTGATGACGGATAACATATAGGACTTGATTTGCCATTTTGAAATATTTAGGACTCACAGGTAAGAAACAACAAATATATAGGATTTTCGATATCTTTTTCTCCAATAAAAGCTAATGCAGGTAAACAAAAGCTAATTAAGGAAAACACGCAAGAAGATTTTTTTGTCAGTTTATACCACTGATATTTGAAAATTTAATGGATACTGAATAAATTCAATTCGGCCAGATGGGTTCAAAGATACAAAAAGAGCTGAGATGTTAACATCTTGAAGCCTTTGCGATGATTATTCATTTTTCTCA
>JAOYND010235705.1:0-10243 GCA_025802135.1 Lagerstroemia fauriei
TGAATGTCAAATCCTTCATCCAAAAGAAAAGGTGGATGCATCAATTATTTCCAGCAAAGTTTTCTGTCAGCGATTGGTTTTTTTGCATGAGCCATGAGCTGATCATTGAAGGTTTTGAGATCCGGACACCTGATGCTTCGAGCAGGATCGTAGAATGCCGGAAGTCATTTCAATACGAATTATCAAACTCTGATTGTCCAGCAGATATGAAACGGATGTAGAAAAAATATTTATTTCATGATCTCGTCTCTGTTAACAATTTATATTATTCCCTGACGTTTTTGCAGCCATCGTAGAGTGGAAGTTCAGTCGTTGAAGTAATGTTTGGTTTCAATATTATCAGGTCACGTTAAAATATTAAAATTGTTATAAAATTTTTTATTATAGCAAGATTTTCTTGGGTTACAAGTCAAGATATGAGGCTAATTTTTTGGTAGGTAAATGAGATTACTGAGAAAATAAGTGATAATGTAAAGTTAGTTTACTTTCACGAATGTAAAACAATCGTAACACGAGAATTCAACGTATTTGGGGTATAAACACTGTACTAGCCACGTCTGTAAAATCGTACTTACATAAATTAGAATACAAAGAATTTTAAAACACAATGCTGTAACTCTTGTTGCAAAATTGAGATTTATAGGAAACTGGGCTTACTGTCCCCAATCTTCTTAAGGTGATCTCATATCATCCGACAACATTGAAAAGCTATCCGCTGCCAAACCGATATGCTAGTTGAAGTGGCTGTAGGAAGCTGGATTTGCATTCAAGTTCGACTTACGTAAATATAAAAAATTTATAATACGAAAAGTTTTATTAATTAGCTTATCAAAACCGAAAAAAAGATTTAGTCTCAGCCTTTGTTTTTGAAAGGTAAAGTAAAGCGCGTCATTAATGTAGCAATCAAGTCCAACATTTTCAGTTGGATGCATGCAATCTTAGCTTATTATATTTATGAAAGAGATGTAAAAACTTAGCCGATTATATGAAAAGGAGGAAACAAATGGGCTACGTACATGGGCCAGGCTGGCTAATCTTCGGTCAATATCCTTTGGGAATCATCTATGTCTTGGCAGGTTTTCTGCAGGAGCTGATCTTCGAAGGTTTCGAGATCGGGACACTTGATGCTTCGAACGGGATCATGGAAAGTCGGAAGTCATTTAGGTCTGAATTCTCGAATTCTTGATTGCCCTGCAGTTCTGAAACCGATGTGGAAAAGGAAATGAGAGAAGAAAATTAGACCGACTAGATGGTCCTCGGCCCTTCTTGAGCAGTAGTAGATTTCTTTTATGAACTTCTCATGGATGCAGTTTCTAATTGCGCTAGCAGTGTTTGGGCTTATCTTGGCCCCTCCCGCTTGAGATTGGTGTCATTCATCATATATATGATATATAAATCATTAATATTGTGTTTGTTAAAGATAAATTAAATGCTAAATAGTAAATACTGTATAGGTGGCAAGTGCAACGGCAACATTTGTGATGTTATTCTCATTATCCTTTTCTGGGTTGGAGTTCTATACGTGCTTAAGAGATTTCCTATTCCGTGTGATATGATGATGCATTTCTTGATTTGATTTTCATATAGTGCATTGTCTAGGTGAAGCTTCAACCTAAACGATCGTCACGGTTCCTGGTTCAAGGGGTATGGAGCTAGCAGGGCTTGCATCGGTCCTGATACTCTCGACTGAAGGATACCATTAGTCATGTAGACAAGTAATTCTACTGATCCAAGAGTTTAAGCCCGGCATGGTTCAACTTTAAATAAGAAAAATGGTCCCAGTTGATGGTTCTAGTATATATAGAAGTCAAGGTTGGATACGGAAGATAATCGATCATTGATTAGTTTAGTATGATATATTCGGATGCATGTTTAGAGGTCTTTTACCCACTCTCTGCGTCCTCTTTCATTCTTTTTCGTCGTTTTTATTTTTTCCCACTCCTCCCCTCCTCTTTTTTTCTAAGATGTAAAAAGGCTATAACGGCGCATGCTTATTTATTTGTCTTTTGTAATAATAGAATTTTGGAAATCATGTCATTTTTGCTTTTATAATTGTAGATAAGTTAAAATTGTGGAATGCACATCATGTTTTCCAAGATAGAGTGAAGTATATGGAAAGCAACAAGACTACAATTTAAAAATGACTCTAAGTTCGTGCATTAAATTTTCCAGTTGAAACTAAATTATAAGACACCCGACTCTCATTTGTTATTGTTTCATTTTTTTAAAATTTCATTTTTATTTCCAATTAATAGGGCAAGAGTTCTCTTCTGGAATAGATATTAGAGAAGGCTATTTGATAAAGAGATTCATTAGATATAGCTCTATTAGGCATGGAAATCTTAATCACTACAAGAAAATATGTATTTACTGACAGAAGAGGTGGAAGATAAGTGATCGAAACGGCAAAGGCATCTTTCCACTGCCCATATTAATTGCAAATCAGAATTGCTTCATGGAAAATCGAACTACATCTCCTAACTTGAAGTTCAACGCCTCACCATCTGATCAAAACTCTACTATAGTTATCTTATGGAACGAATATATTTAAACTAATCAACAGGAATTGGTTGAGGTTGTTCGACATATTTTTCTCTTCAATAAGGTCCTAAATTTGAGTATTGTAAACGATTGGGGTATAATTGAAAAATCTATAAATCGAAAAAACATGAGCCTAAAAGCTCAATCATTTCAAGAAAAATTTACTTGATTCGACCACTTTGACATATAATAAATGAAGAAAATTCATGATTAGAAGAGTTTTACCCAGAATAGATCGATCAAAAAAGAATCCGGATGAATAGGACCGATTAGATTTTGTATATTAGGCTACACGAAAAATAGTTAAGAACATTTTTTGGCTAGTTACCGATAAAATATTTTTTCTATAATTTATCGGAAATATTTTTTCAAAACAATTTATCAACAAACTTCACTTTTCATGAGTTTGTCGATAAGTTTTTAAAATAAAAATTGATATTTTTGACAAAATTTCGACAAAATATTTTGTCGAAACTACAGACAATAAATATTGTCCACAGTTTGTCAAAAACATTATTCTTAAAATAGTTTATTGATAAAGTTCACTTTTCATAAGTTTGTCGGTAAATTTTTAAAATGAAAAATTAATATTTTGGACAAAATTTTAACCAAAATATTTTGTCGAAATTACTGACAATAAATTTTGTTTACAGTTTATCGATAATTTGTCTAAATAGTCATTTAAATGTTTTTTTAGTCAAAATACATTTAATTTATCGATTGATCCACGATAATTTATTGACAGAACTTTGACAAACTATTAATCAGTAAAAATTAGACGATAAAACAAAATTTTCTTGCAGTGAATCTTCTGGACCCTTTTTCCCTTTGACTTTTTCTTCAACTAATTATATATGAGAAAATTGCAAAGAAAAATTCTTTTTCTTGCCCTGCAGGGTAGTGTGGGATTTTGACCAGGGGAAATTTCATATTCTACAACAGATTATTCTTTTAAATAGTAAAAGACGGAACATTCGACCAAAGGTTTGACGGATCAGCGCGAACAATGGCTGACAAATAGTTCAAGGGGCCATCGTGGCTCATGCTAATTTTGCGTGGATGACGGCGTTATATAAAAAGCACCCCAAAGCTTGCTCAAACACCTCTCCTACTGTCATCAGTTCAAGAGGGAAATGTGTAGCTCCGATGAATAGCAGGAACTTCCTTCGGAAAGTCGATCTCCCTTTATAAGTCATATTTCCAGAGGCAACAAGAAACACATCACATCATAAATTTAGAGTTTCCCTAGAATTTTCCTAACAAAAAAAAAGTGAGGTAAGCTCCCAATGATACAAATCTCTTTCCAAGTTTTGGTTCGATTTTTTCTGATTAATATCTTTAAAATTACATTCATATTTACATTGTGCAGGCGGTAAAATTCCATTATGGTGATGGAAATGGCTCTTAGGACAAGCTTGGTTGCAGTGGCGAGGTGCTCAATCATTTCTACCATTCAGATATACAAAAATTTGGTAACATCCTCCACGCCCTGTCGTATGAAAGAGCATGTTGAGAGCATGGCGGATAATTCCATGTGGATTTGGCTCTGGTTGATAGCTGCGATTATCATCACATTCCATCCATCGAGACCACTGAGAAACTTGTATTTGTATTAGAAGTTAATGTTAGTCTCTTTCATCCCTTTCCCAAATTGCCCTACAACTTGATTTAACTTATAATCTTTTCAGAAGTCCTTTAATGCCATTTAACATTTTACCAACAAATAGAGGCAAAATTACTTTTTTTTGCAGTTACCTCCTTCTGAGCAAAACAAAGGAGGCAGTTTGCAACGGCAGCTTCCGATTTCTTCTCCATCACCCTCACCACTTCATAGAGCGGTTCGTATTTCTTCTAAAGCTTACAAATAATTGAACGACTTTCACTATCCTTCTCTTGATTTAAATTGTTGCTACCTAGAAATTGTTGAAAAATGGCAATTAAATTGTGAATGATAAATTGTTTCTCAAGGAAATTAATCAAGGCAGCATAACGACCGTATTAATTAATCAAATGTGATTAATATTTGAATGACCTTATTAACTCAATTGTAACGGTCATATTAATATGGTAACGGCCGTAATAATTCAAGTGTAACGGTCGAATTAATACTGTAACGGTCGTATTAATGCAGTGTAATCGACAGTACAGTATTAAAGTAGTATAATAGCAGGATTAAATGTCATTAAATGACAGGCCCCTTATAAATTGAGCATTTTCAAACTGAAAACAACAAACACTCTCTCTGATTTTCGTGCGTAATTTTCAAATAGTTCAGACTCTGTTCAGCTTTCCTTGGAGTTTCAAGTTCGGTACTACTTACAGCTCTGCAGTCGTTGCATCCTGAGACACTGACGTCCACGTATCTTCAGCACGACCGAGAGGGGGCGAATTAGTCTTAAGGAAACTGTGACTGCAACAGGCCTCGACAATCAGTATCAGTTTCAATTGCTTTACGTTTATTCAATTATTGTTGATTGATATTCGTTGTTTATGTTGATAGTTGACTATATATGTAAATAGTCGACTGTCTTTCTATTCAATTATTGTTTATTGATATTCGTTGCTTATGTTGACAGTTGACTGTATATGCAGATAGTTGATTGTCTGACTTCTCAAATCAATATATCGCTGCTTCTGTTGATAGTAGGCTGTTTATATAGATAGTCGACTGTATTTCTTTTCAATCAATATATTCTTTTAGTCATTTTTTAAATATTAAAGTCTTTCTAGCACAATTTCGTGCCCAAAGAAAGAACCAAAGTTATCTCTACTTATATTTTCATCCTGTAATAGTGGCCATCGAGGATTTTATTATATTTGAACTACAGAAATTACTCACCAAGTAATTGATTATGTAATTTACATGTATCAACAATCCTTTTTTAATCGGTACACTTATCAACAATTTTATTTATTCACTTCTGTGCTCGATGTTGCTCTTCGTGCGGAACACGAGTCTTGTGTTGGTGTGTTAGTGTGTGTGTGTGTGTATATATATATATATATATTTCAATTAGCAGACATGGAGAGCGCTGCCACGTTGAGAATGTCGCTATCGAACGGCATTTAACTTGTTCAACCTAATTCGTGGAAATCTATGGGCAAATCCATGCCAAGATTGAATCAAAATTATTAAGTGGTGGGAATCAATTATATGCTCAACCAAGTGAGGATGTTGGGACCATCTGGACAAACATAATTAATTTAGGCTTAGCTCGAGGAAGTATTCAAAGGGGATATACTCTTTACGAGTCAATTAAAGCTAATTTAAAAAATTTTGTGATTTTTATAAGAATATTTCGATCAACATTTTTCAAGTTAAATACTTGCTTACCATCAAGAGCGACGGCAAATGGAATGAATCCACAGTAGAAATGGTATAATGAACAACCGGTAGAGACGTTTCCACGATCCAACCTTAGTTTAAGACACCGACTACTAATCTGGAGGTTGATTCTAATTCTAAACATGATATTAACCGAGTAGCAAAAGTAAAACTGAATCCTCATTTCATGCTGGACCAAACAAATAGGTGCATCCACGATCCAACCTTACATTTGCAGTCCGAACTATCAATTACCATAATAACGATTGAATGAAACGGACTTACTAGCAAAATAGTCTCGAGTGTTCTCTATCGAGCAAAAGATAGTGGGAGTCATATAAATTTATCATTTATATAAGTGAGTTCTATATGTTTTAAAGTGACAAATTAAGTCATATATGTTGCTCACCGTTGCAACATCCAATTCTCTCTGTAACTTGCTGTTATTTTTATGCTGATGTGGACATGACGTTGCGAGTTTAGTATGATGTCTCTATGTCTACTCCATAATCCATTAAGTGAATCTTTATTTCTCTTACCTGTATTGGGCTCGAGAGGTTTGGGGAAGGGATTGAGCAGTACGGGAAGTCTCGGGGAAGGCTCGGGGGAGACATGGGGCGGCATGGGAGGGAGACGAATCTGCACGGAAAGGCTTCGGCCAGCATGGGAAGGCTCAGAGGAGGCTTGGGTATGCCGGTGGCAGCGGCGGAGACTGGCGAACGAGGTGATGACACGAAACTAAAAGTTAATGAATAGTCAATGGTATTTATGTTATTTGGTCTTCTACTCCGGTTGGGAATTCTTATTCCCGGTTGAGGTGGGAGGAATGTCTATTCCTCCTCTATGAAGGGTGGATCCGGAATAGTTATTCCGGATTGACCTATTCCAGCCAACCAAATGACGAAATTCCTATTCGAGCGAAATAACTATTCCCATTCCCCCAACCAAACATACGTGCTACCAAACACCAAACGTGTCCTTAGTCTTCTTCGGAACAAGGAATAACATTTACGTAATTTCATTCGCTAGAACGTGACTCTTAAGTCGAATATTGTGATTTTTTTTTTCTAAATTACCGAGCGCTGACTTTTGACTTGCTTGAAATTGAGTGAGATCATATCCTGGCCGTACATTCTTCAGGAAGCTCAGGACGTGCTGCACCAGATTGGGCGCCCTGTAATCGGCATCTGATTCTCCGTCCAACATTAGCGGCGCCGTTAAGACCGTCTTTGTCTCGATATTTTCTTTGGTAATAATGGAAATCATCTGTCCAAGAATTTATTGTAAATTAAAGAAAAAATAAAAATGCACATCAATCCACAGACTGGGGTCCGGCTATAAATGTAATGTGATAACGTAAGTACGTACATTTTGAAATTTCAAATTTTTAGCTGTCCATTATTTCATGTCGATTGATCTTCCAATTGGACCGGCTATAAATACGATGTGAAAAGGTTCGTGGGCTTGAACTTTGGAACTTTCCTGTCCCTTTTTCCATCAAGATATTAATAAAACTTCTGCAATAATTCTGTTTGATAATTTAATCTAATGACTTATAATGAATTACTCAAATAAGAAAAAAAGTTTAATAATTTATAATTATTTTTCTCACCTACTTAGCTATATGTTAGCTGGACCGTAAAATTTTTCACTTCACTTAACCCATCCTTCGATCCATGGACTGATTTTCTTTTGTTACAAGTCAAGATATGAGACTAATTTTTTGGTAGGTAAGTCAAATTATTGAGAAAAATAAGTGATAATGTAACTGGACTTGCATTCTCCAATCTTCTCAATAAGGTGAGCTCATACCATCCGACAACCTTGAAAAGCTATCCGCTACCGAAACAATATGTTAGTTGAAATGGTTACAGGAAACTGGACTTATATTCAGGTTCGAGTCATGTAAATGTAAACAATTTATGATACAACAAATTTTATTCATTAGCAGATTGAAACCGGATAAAACATGATTTAGTCTTAGCTAATTACATTTATGAAAGAGATATAAAAGCTTGGGCTACGTACATGGGCCAAGCTGGCTAATCTCGGTCAGTATCCTTGGGAGATCATCTATGTCTCGACAGGTTTTCTGCTGGAGCTGATCTTCGAAGGTTTCGAGATCCGGACACCCGATGCTTCGAACAGGATCGTAGAAAGTCGGAATTCGCTTGGATCTCAATTATCGAATTCTTGATCGCCCTGCAGATATGAAACCGATATAGAAAAAGAAACGAGAGAGGATAATTAGGCACTTTGGTCAGCTTCTTGCCATATTTTATGTTTACACAAAGATCCTCATATCTCATACAAAATAACAAAACCACGCAATTTATTTTTGAAATTTATACTGATGCTTTGCCTATAATTTTATTTTTAAAATTTTTATTTTTTTGAGTATTCTATCTTAATCAAGTGAAATTTTGGGATCGTATTTCAATATTTACTTAATTTCATATTTTTATTTAGGTTTTTTCTCATATCTCAAATGAATTCCCTCAATAATTTGTGGATAAATATTTTTCTCCGTGGTATTCGAGATGTAGATATTTTCAAGTATTCTAATTAAAAGTTTTTTTTTATAATCAAAGAGTCATTAGGCAAAACCGATGAAATCAATTGTTTTCTATGTTTTTCTATTTTCCTATGCTTCTGATTTTTATTATTAAAAAAACAAGAATAAAAAAATTGAAGAAATAATTGTGGCGTAACATGTAGCAATTGCACTCTACTTCTCAATGGAGAAACAGTCGCACCTGTGCCTCAGGCAAGGGTATGTTCCCGACGCGACGGCGACATCGTCGGTTTTGTACGGTCAAGACTACGAATCAAGGCAGCCCAGCCCTTCTACGACCGAAAGGATATATAATTAGAAAGATAAAGAGACGGTTCTACGAGGAACTCTTATGAGAAATCGAAAGTGGGAATCCCGATAGTTAGTTAATTTTGTTTAGTTGCTAGTGAAAAAGTACAAACATTAGATCCTCAAGTCATGCCTATGTATGCAATGTCAGTCGAAATTTGACATGCTGCTGTCACCGATGTCTATCTGCCTGTCTTAAAATCTTTAACCATGTTTGGATTGAGGTATTTGGAAGGGAGGTGAGGGATTTGGAGGAACAACTTATTCCTTCAAATCACTCGTTTGGTTATTATTGTTAAAGGAGGAATTTAGAGAGATAAAAACGTTAACTTGACTATTTTATCCTTTTAATTTGGAAGACTGATCGAACGGAAGAAAGATGTAAGAGATGCACATTGATTTCATGATGATCTTGAAACTCAAATAAAGTTATGATTTCGTGATAGTCTTGGGAGGTTCAGTGGTTGCGACCTGGTGGTGGCCGAGCAAGAGAAAACTTGTTGTAGTCGTGGCTTGGTGATGATTGAGCAAGGGAAGATGTGTATGGTTGTATAATTATATGATACAGGAATTATTCCGTGCCTAGGATTTCTTTTAAGAAGTTATGATGAGTTTTTTTGTCTAAAAATTTACCATCCCTCCTAATGTTCCCAAAGTGGAGGAATTGAAAAAGTGAGATTTTGAAGGATTTTGAAGGATTGTGAATCCCTCCAAATCCCTCCAAATTCCTTCTAATAATTTACCTAAATAAAGAATTATATTATCCCTTCAAATCCCTCCGAATCCCTCAATCCAAACAAAGTGTTGTCTATTAAAAACTGGTGCCTAGGTGAGCTACCAGGGCGAGTTCAATTTTTATCCTACGCGCACGTGCATTCATCTTGGCAGTTTGTGTCTTAGGCTTAAGCCTGTAACATCATTTTTAAGCCCATTAGTCCAATACTCTTCAATTCACTGTAGTGTCTTCCTAGTCCATATATTTATCCCCATATACATTCATCTTTTCACTTTATCCCCAACCCCTCCATGCACATAGCCACATTGTCAAAACCTCTTCTAAGCTGTGCCTACATGTACTCCCCCGTGCACACCATTTAAATCTCCCAATTTCACTACTTCACCTTCTCCTACAAGGTGGGCTGGCTACACCCTCCCTTATACCTAGCTAGGTTTGGTGACAAACTGGGCTACAACATCGAGTTTATCTTTGGGCCCCATCATGCTTGAGGTAAGCGTCATTCATCATATATGTGACATAAATCATTACTATTGTGTTTGTTAAAAATAAATGAAATGCTAGATAGTCAATATTGTACAGGTGGCAAGTGCAACTGCAACATTTGTGATGGTATTCTCATTATCCTTTTCTAAGGTGGAGCTCTTCTACTTGCTTAAGAGATTTCCCATTCCCCGTGATATGATGCATTTCTTGATTTGATTTCCATATGATGGGTGATGGTTACATTGGCTAGGTGATGAGGGATGGGTATGGACAGAACTTCAACCTGTGATAT
>JAOYND010235804.1:0-24186 GCA_025802135.1 Lagerstroemia fauriei
CTATATATATGGCACAAATATACTAGGAATAATCCCATAATACACCCCTCAAATTGGAGAATGAGGATCCAAACTCCCAACTTGCTGAGAAGAAAGTGAAATCGGTACCGTCCAAGTGCCTTAGTAAAAATATTTGCCAATTGTAATCCTGTGGAAACATGAGTAAGGACGATTTTACGAGACTGAATGTGCTCACGAATGAAGTGACAATTAATCTTGATATGATTGGTATGCTCATGAAACACAAGATTGGCAGCAATTTGTAGAGTGACTTGATTATTAAAGAACAACTTCATAGGGTCTCCTGTTGAGACATCAATTGATGAGAGCAACTGCTGTAATGATAATAATTCACTAATTGATGCTGCCATAGCTCAATATTCAGCTTCTGCAGATGAGCATGAAACTATGGTCATCTTCTTTATTATTTATGATATAAGGCTCTCTCCTAGCATAATGATGTATCTAGTCACTAAAGGTCGAGTAAATGGGCAAATTACCTAGTTAGAGTCACAATGTGCGGTGAGTGGAGAAGAAGATGGTTGCAAGAAAATCCCTTGTACTAGTGACTGCTTGAGGTATCGGAGTACTCGCATAACTGCATCCCAATGTCCTTGCTGAGGATTATACATGAACTAGGATAATATGTTAATAGAATAACTCAATTCAAGTCTTGTGATGGTCAGAAGATTACTTGTCCTACTAGTCAACGATAGGCTCCAGGATCATGCATATGAGAAAGCTTATGTCGTTATTCCATTGGAAAAAAGATGGATGCAATCCCAATATACCAGTCTCAGTGAGAATATCAAATATATACTTTCGTTGATTCAAGAATAATCTCGAGTCCAATCTAGTCACCTCAATGCCGACAAAATATTTGAGTGATCCAAGATCTTTAATGCAAAGTATTGATGATGATACTCCTTAAACACTGTACCATGATGCAGACTATTACCAAATAAGAGGAGATTATCGATATATACAAGAACTGCAAAAAAACATCACCTTTGAAAAAAATAAATAAGGAATGATCAACACATGATTGTTGGAATCATACCGTCTAGGTGTGTTTGCAAATGTTGAGAACCAATTCCTTTGTGCTTATCGAAGTTCATAAAGGAACTTCTCGAACAACAGATGTTGAAACCTAGTGATTTTTGTTTCTTTGGAAACTTGAAGTACATTCTATAATTTAGAAGCAAAGGGAACAATAAAAGGTGGAGAAACGAGCCCGAAAATTTTGTTCCAAAATCACAATTCATCACAATAATTGAAGAATTCAAAATGTGATTTCTTTTGTTAAATGTTGTTATATAAGTCTTGGAAATAGGTTGTGGATTTCAGGAGACTTATTTGAAAAATATGTTGTGCAATGTTTATATATAGTTTAATTTCTTTATATAAATTTCTAGGAACTGTGGAGGATCCTGACTTGATGGCCTTCTCTTGGGGAGTATCTGTAAGTATTCTTTTCTATTGTGAAATGATATGAAATATATGTAATATGTTTTTATATAAATATTGAATGGCTTATATGATTGGAGATCATGGTAAGTTGTTAAATATATGATTATATTGCGATTGGTGATGGTAAGTGATTGAATTATGATGTTGTTGTCTAAATAATAGTGCCGGCAAGTGTACGTATCGCAATCGAGTAATAAAGGATGAGTAGAGTATCGTCCCCACGAGAACTCGTTCCAACCCACTACTAAGCACTAAAATTAGCATGATTGTATCCAAGCCAAGTCAACCAAATAGTCAGAGTAGGATGCAAGTAATTAAAACAGCAAGTAAACAAGTAAAAATTAATCAAGTGAAAAGCTGGTAGGGTTCACAGCTTCGCCTATTTTAGTCTTAAGCAAAGTCTCTCTCTCATGCAAATTAACTCTACCATGTTATTAACCTAGGGTTTTAGGGTTTCCTCACTACTTCCTTACGCACCTCCCGATGTCGCAAGGGTGTACTTAACTGGAAGACACTAATCCACTCTATCTTTAGGCAATTAATGTTGAAAGGCCAGTTTAAACCAACCCTAATTGATATCGAGGGTGCTCATCATTTGCTGATGCGCTCGCATGAATAATTTCACCTATCGGTATAAGTTAACCTAGACTACGCAATTTCTAACGTGACTTTGATTCCCTCTACTGAGACTCCTCTCCATCTCAAGATCATTCTCGTGGGTGATCAAGCCAAAAGAAAGCATGGAGAATGAAATATGCATAAATAATACCTAGGAGGCGTACCTCAATAGAATCAAACATATAAGAGAAAAGAACTCAACTTAAAGGATCGAAATAAGTTCCATTGATCCCCCCAGGAATCTAGGGGTTTAGTTCAAAATAATGACATGAAATACAAGAGTCAAAAGGTATGACAACATCATGAAAACTAGAAGAAAAGGGATAGAAGGAACTCCAGATAGTGGTGGAGTCGAATCTCTCGATTACGCCTCCACGATCTTTAAGCACGGTCCCTCCTTCTTGCTCCAAGTCTGCAGCCTTCCTTCGCTCTTGAAACTGGTAAAATATGCCGAATGTTGGTATAGAAAATTCATCCCCCAAGGCTACTGATGTGATGCCCTTTATATAGTGAGGTAGATAGAATCTACCAAGATAGATTTGATCTTCAAATCTTCAAATCTTTTCCTTAAATATTGCAGCCAAATATTCCAAATCTCTTACCACTTTTCACTTTCTCTTTAGACCATTAATTGCTATGAAGAGTGTGGAGAGATAGATGGAGACTTTCCCTAGTCATTGGGATCAAGATTTCTATTTTGAAACCGCGTATCGCTCACGTATGTCCAGTGGACCACGGTCTATAGACCGCGGTCTAAGTCACCTTTACTTGGTCTCTCTGTAGGCCGCGGTCCAAGCCTCTGTTCTCGGGGAGCTTTCTGGAGGCCGCAGTCTAGGAACCGAGATCGCCCTGTTTTGTGCATAGTTTTCTTTATTTAGTCATAACTTTCTCGTTTCATCTCCGATTTGTGATTCTGTTTGATGCATTGGAATCCTGACTCGACTGCTTTCCAATGATATCTTATTTGCCATATTTCTCATACCGACAATATGAGAACTTTCCTCTTAAAGTTACTGTGTCGAACGTTGAATCCTCTAGCCTACCATTTCTTTATCTTTCCACGCATCTTCTTTCCGTTCCCTGCACATTAAACGACTCCCAGCAGTATCTAATCCACATGTAAAGTTCTAAAAACTATCATTTATAACAATTAAATCCCAAGAATAAAAAAATATGCAATTAACCTCTAAATTTATGGAAAGTGGCCTAAAACTCAAGAATCTAGGTCAGGAATGGACAAATAAATTGTACAAATCATAATATCAACACACCCCCAAACCTAGACTTTTGCTAGTCCCAGGCAAAAATTGAGAACATGCAATAAAAAGATTAAAACCAAGTTGATCCCATAACGGCTTGTTACCTTTCAGATGATCTTCAATTCGAATGCTTCCAACCCCTGATGTTAATTTTTTGACAAAAACTCAGCCCTCACCAGTGCTGTGTTAGTGCAAGCACTTACAAAAGTTCAAGCACTCAATCCGAAACTAGGTTGGTCAAGCACACAATCAAGAGACTCGAACAATTACAAAGACATTGCCTTGGACAGTTCCGCTCTTTTCTTTCTCACTCTTTTTTTTGGTGGTGCACGACTCTGGGTGTCATGTCCATAGGTTAGCCTCATGTAACGAGGAATCAACCAATGACTCCTATCCCAATTGGTCCAAGGCATTAGGTGTTGAGACACCCCTACGGATCTATCCTTAAATTTCTACAAATGGACTATTTTTTCCACCGTGAGCACATGCCGGGCCTTATTACATATGCTTTCGCACTAAATGCCGCTCAAGCCTATACAGTAATGCTCAGAGCCTTGGCACATCTTTCAATTAAGCTCATGTACATGCAATTCTTATGATTTTTCCTTACTAGCTCATGCAAAAAGCTACTTTTTTTGTCCACATTTTTTCATTTCTTTCTCTCTTTGCCTTTAGTAGGATATCAAAGTTCATGTTCTTGCCTACTCTCATGTTAACCATACAACCAAGCAACAGTAAGGGAAATATTAAGCTATCCCTAGAGCAAGAGTGCCGTGAAAAATACTAGGGTTTAGACATCATGTAATATTTTCTAGAACACATCCTAAGGTAGTTGCAATCTCAAATCCGATCACTTTCCAAGTTTCAAGCCATTAGTTATCATCATGGAACAAGGTTTTGTACATGTTCCTAATAAGGACAACCACATCTAGCAACTTGACACATTCATGCATATGCAAAAACTATCATCCTAAATGCAGTGTAATCTAAACAAACCACTCCTAGAACATGGATCTAACCTAGAAGTTAATGAAAATTCGAAAAAAGTTCTAGCAAGCATTCAAACAAACAAGGCATAGTTTCCCACCCCTAACCTAAACTTAGCACTGTCCTCAATGTGAAACAAGAGTAAGAGAATAGAAACTTGCCTTGCTAGTTGGTTAGCGGAGCCCCAGTTCTTGTTTGTCTGATTTAGACCACAGTCTAACAATTCTGTGACGTATACTTGTTGTTGCCTTAGTGGACCGCGGTCGCTCTTCTTTGTGTCTCCATCCGTGAAATCTTTGGATTCTTGTTTCATAAGTCCGATCCATGTTTCCTAAATGCAATAAAAACACATGAGATAACTAAAAAAATATAATCTAGAGAAAGGAAAAAAATATCAAGGCAACAAGGCATAACTCCTCCCAAACCTAACCCATGAATCATCATTAAAATAATATAAGAGAAATTAAATGAAAGATAGAATACTCCCCTTGAATGAAGTAGGCATCCTCCTCGATGAACTAGCTCTTGCGCTTTCTTGTTTGCCACTTGATTGCCTTCTTTAGTTGATGGACTCTCTCTTTTAGCTCTTGATGAAGAAGGTTCAGTAATCCTCCAAGGTAGTTGATATGTTTGAGGAATTGTTGGTGTTTTGGTGGTAACTCATATGCTCCCTTTGTTGATTTGGAAGATCGTAATACTTCTATGAGAACTAATTGCTTCATTGATATTTGATTAGATTCTAACCAACGGGAGATGCGAAGAAAATCCATGTGCTCTTTTGGTTCATCAAGCATCCATGCCTCATGTGCTTCATCTATCAACAATTTAAAACTATCATTAGATAAATGATTTTAAATGAACAAGGACTCATTACCTTGTCTAGTGTTGGCCATAGGATGGATAAAAATATCGAAATTGCAACTTTGGACTTCTATGGCTTCTTCACATATGCCACTACTTGGTGTTGGTGAACTCGTGTCCACCTCATCCATTGAATTGCTGGTCGTTTCATTCTCCTCCTCCCTTGAGAATTCTTTGCTTTGTATCTCGATTCCATCGGCTCTTTCCTTGTCCTCTAACTCTAAATCACTCCAAAAATTGATCGTCTCATTATGCTTGCACTCTTCACCTTGTAGGTTGACCTCAATTTCGCTAGGCAATGTTCCATATGGTTGAGAAAAAAATTGCTTGAGCAATTTGGTCGGTCTGAGTCTCCAAGTTTTGCATCAGCAACTGTAAAGCAGCAATTTGATTAGAATTAGCTTGAATAGCATCATGAGTCAATTGAGAGGAATTCATAAAATTAATTATTGTTTCTTCAAGTTTAGAAAGGCGATCTGAAGCCAATTGTTGTTCAAAAACTTGTTGTGAAAGGTTTTATAAGGAGTTCATGAAATTGTTGAGTGTTTCCTCAAGTCTAAAAGAAGAATCTTGGTCAGAATATTGTTGTTGAAGTTTGAAGCATTCCTCTACTCCGATTGCCATGTTTGTTGATGCTCTCGCTCATTATCGTGGCAAGCTTCCAATCCTAAATCACACATATCATAAGGGGCATTATTCCATGCATTGTGATCAACACGATTCACCAAACCAACATAGTCCGGATAATAATCTGGTAGATGGATTTTTCTACAATAACCACAAGAGATGAAATAGTTTTGCATGAATCTATTATGACTTTCAATAATTGAATCTCTATAAGTTCCACCTACCCAATTGAAATTGTCTTCCATACTTTCTAAAGAATGATTTAAGATATATAAAAGAGTAAAACTACAATACATGTCACAAAAGAAAAATAAAAAATAAAAGATATAAATAGGAAAATAATGAAAAGAAAGGCTAAAAAGTATACTACAATTGAAAGTAAAAAAAATGAAATAGAAAAAGTATTTGGTCGAGGAACAACCGCTTGGTATTAGGGTTAATATAAAATAGTTGGAAAAGAGTTCCCGAGAACGGCGCCAAAAACTTGTTGTGTAAATAATAGTGCCCGCAAGTGTACGTATTGCAATCAAGTAAGGATGAGTAGAGTATCGTTCCCACGAGAACTCGTTCCAATCCACTACTAAGCACTAAAATTAGCATAATTTTATCCAAGCCAAGTCAATCAAATAGTCAGAGTAGGATGCAAGTAATTAAAATAACAAGTAAACAAGTAAAAATCAATCAAGTGAAAATCTCCTAGGGTTCACATCTTCACCTATTCTAGTCAAAGTCTCTCTCTCATACAAATTAACTCTACCATGTTATTAACCTAGGGTTCTAGGATTTCCCACTACTTCCTTATGCACCTCCCGATGTCGCAAGGGTGTACTTAAGTGGAAGACATTAACCACTCTATCTCTAGGCGATTAATGTTGAAAGGCCAGTTTAAACCAACCCTAATTGGCTATCTAGGGTGCTCACTATCTCTTGATGCGCTCGCACAAATAATTTCACCTATCGGCATAAATTAACCTAGATTATGCAATTTCTAGCGTGACTTTTATTCCCTCTCCCGAGGCTCCTGTCCATCTCAAGATCATTCTCGTGGGTGATCATTCTCGTGGGTGACCAAGCCAAAAGAAAGCATGAAGAACGGAATATGCATAAATAACACCTAGGAGGCGTACCTCGATAGAATCAGACACATAAGAGAAAAGAACTCAACTTAAAACAATGAAATATGTTCCATTGATCCCCTAGGAATCTAGGGGTTTAGTTCAACATAATTACATGAAATACAAGAGTTAAAAGGTAGGATGACATCATGAAAACAACAAAAAAATGGATATAAGGAACTCTAGATTGTGGTGGAGTTGAATATCTCGATCACGCCTCCATGATCTTTAAGCACGACCCCTCCTTCTTGCTCCAAGTCTGCAATCTTCCTTCACTCTTGAAACTGGTAAAATATGCTGAATGTTGGTATAGAAAATTCGTCCCCCAAGGCTGCTAATGTGATGCCCTTTATATAGTGAGGGAGATAGAATCTATCGAGATAGATTCGATCTTCAAATCTTTCCCTCATATATTTCAGTCCAATGTTCCAAATCTTTGATCACCGTAGAATCTATCGAGATAGATTCGATCTTCAAATCTTTCCCTCATATATTTCAGTCCAATGTTCCAAATCTTTTATCACCTTTTTCTTTCTTTTCAGACTATTAATTGTCGTGAAGAGTGTGGAGACACAGCTGTAGACTTTCCTGAGTCATTGGGATCAAGATTTGGCAATTTCCTAGTTTGAAACCATATATCGCTTGTATGTCTAGTGAACCGCGGTCTAAGTCCCCCTTTGCTTGGTTTCTCTATAGGCCGCGGTCTAAGCATCTATTCTTGGGAGCTTTCTGTAGGCCGCAGTCGCCTTGTTCTGTGCGTAGTTTCCTTTCTTTGGTGATAACTTTCTCGTTTCAGCTCCGATCTGTGATCTGTTTGATGCGTTGGAATCCTGACTCGAAAGCTTTCAAATGATATCTTATTTTCCATAATTCTCATACAGAGAATATGAGAACTTTTCTCTGACAATTACTGCATCGAACATTGCATCCTCGAGCCCGCCATAACTTCATCTTTCCACCCATCTTCTTTCCGTTCCCTGCACATTAAACGACTCTTAGCAGTATCTAATCCACATGTAAAATTTAAAAACTATCATTTATAACAATTGAATCCCAAGAATAAAAAGATATTCAATTAACCTCTAAATATATGGAAAGTGGCCAAAAGCTCAAGAATCTAGGTCGGGAATGGACAAATAAATCATACAAATCATAATATCAACAGATGTTAGTGTAATGATTGATTCGTCTGTGCAGTGAATTGAATGAGAATAATTGACTTTGTAACTTCAATATGTTGTGTGATTCTGGATATGTGTATTGTATTGATTGTATGGAATTAATGTGTATTGATTTAGTGTAGCCATGGTGACCGCTAAACCGACAGAGTAGAAATGGACCAGAAAAAATGATAAAGAAAAGTGGAAAGAGAGATATTTAATTTACCGTCGATGTCCAGTGATATAATTTGCCGTTAGTTTCCAGTGAGGTATAAGAATAAGATAATTAAAATTGCTCTTACTGTCAGAGGGTAATAGGCGGCCCTCGTGGAGTGTGGTGCGTAGATGAATGGCACCGGGAGATTGGGAGGAAGATTGATATTGATTGTGGCACGGGGTCGCAGTATCATCGGAGAGAGGAGTATCGATGTCGCCAGAACCCTGTCACAGGGGAAATGTGACCCCATGGCTGTACTAATTGTTTGTCAAGTCTGGTGCATCAGCTTTTTTTAGTTACTTGATATAGAATTGTACTTGTTGTGGATGATGCTATTTTTATTGGTGTGATTTAAGTGTGTTTGAGATTGACTTGTTTGACATCTGATTTTGGAGACGTGGTTACTGATATGAGTTCGTCTGTATTGTGGAGATTATGTGTTATGTCACTGGGGTGACATGTAAATATTTGATGTATGGTGAATTGAATAAGGCATATACAGTTGGATATGAAGATGGATACATGGTATGTACGATTATAATATGTGTTCAGTATTTGCTAATGTAGTATTATATATAAGTTGACTTATATGGCTGTAAGTGATTGGTTTTATTTATCAAATTTATGTAACTCATTTTGCTTTAGAATTGAACATTCACTGAGATGCGGCTCACACCTTCTGCATATCATTTTTACAGATAAGTTTGGAGTTTACCGGATCGACACGGTGAGCGGAGGTAGCTTTTTGATAGTGGGGAATCGACTGGAGATTTTGATAGAAGTTGTTCTCAATATTTTTTCAGTTCTGTATTATTATATTTCGATCCAAAATTTTTGGCATAGATTTACAATGTTTATTTTGGAAATTTTCTTAAATGCTATAACAGGTTAATGTTTTTCTGATTTTGAAACATGATAATATAGGGGAAACTCAATCAAATTTTCGGGTCGTGACAATTTTGGTATCAAAGCATAGGTTATAGATTCTGTAGACTTTATTCAATCCCTGAATCAATTTTGGAGAGTTCGATAGGATTTAAGACATGTTGTGAATTACCCTATCACAACATTATTTAAAAGTTTGTTAATGAATAGGTGTATGATTATATATAATAATATATATAACTAATAAGTTTGATGTTGGAATCATATTAATAGTTAAGAGTGTGATATAATATTGAGTTTTATATTAGTGCAGTCAAGAAGTTACATCTCGCGGTTGTTTAAATTTGGCATAGGTTATAGATTCTGTAGACTTTATTCAATCCCTGAATCAATTTTGGAGAGTTCGATAGGATTTAAGATATGCTGTGAATTACCCTATCACAACATTATTTAAAAGTTTGTTAATGAATAGGTGTATGATTATATATAATAATATATATAACTAATAAGTTTGATGTTGGAATCATATTAATAGTTAAGGGTGTGATATAATATTGAGTTTTATATTAGTGCAGTCAAGAAGTTACATCTCGCGGTTGTTTAAATGTGGCTAGTGCAATATAAGATTTTCTTATCGATGCATTCAAATATAGTCAATGCTACTCTCTTAAATGTATGCAATAAATGATTATATGATTTTTAGATACTGGAATTGTATATTAATTACGAATATTTGGGTTCAGAATGTTGCAACTCTATTCTATTTGTCAGATTAATTGTTTATACAACTAAGTAGTGGGATTCATGCTTGTTCTTGATATTATTCGATATTGGTCATTTAATAGGAGATTTAAGTAATTTTGAGTTTTGCGGTTCAAGAATTGATATGATTTAACTAATGTGCAGAAAAGAAGTAAGAAAAAAAGTATAATAAATAAAGAAGAAGGAAAATAGTGCATAAAAGTAATTGACTTAAAAAAATAAATAATGGGTTTTGAAAGAATCTTATTACGCTGTATTATTTTTCCTTTAATATAATTGAGTTTTCCCCCTTTATTAAGCCTGCATA
The DNA here is from genome assembly GCA_025802135.1 of Lagerstroemia fauriei. Classification (NCBI taxonomy): domain Eukaryota; kingdom Viridiplantae; phylum Streptophyta; class Magnoliopsida; order Myrtales; family Lythraceae; genus Lagerstroemia; species Lagerstroemia fauriei. The sequence goes on from JAOYND010235804.1 coordinate 10,269, forward strand.
TATAGGTAAGAAATTCTAATATCTAGTATGTTGTTTGATACGAACTAGTAAACTTAGTAGAACAATTTTCAATGAAATTAATCTCTTAAATACAATGGATTATGGTAATCGAGTATTAGTTCTCCGTTTTTAAATGATTGAATATCCGGTCCTCTTATTATTCAAGCTAGAATCTATTGGTCAGAAACAGAAGAAACTAACTTAATAAGTTAGTAGTTACAAATTTACATTTTGACTGTAGATAAGATATAATTCAGGTTAGTTTATAATGAAGTTGACTAAGACTAACTAGAATGCAATTGTTCTCTATTACCAAATATATGGATAGCTTAATTGTCCTGTCTCATGAATTTGGCAAGAATTAAGGAGACACTAATAATTGTTTTTGTGGAAAAAAAAACAAGAAGAAGAAGAAAATGAACTTGCTTGTGTTTTCAATACTGTTCAAGTGAACTTAAAAGTTATAAAATAGATAATGAACTTGTTTTAAAGCGAAATAAAATAGTCGGAGCCATGATTGATATGCTTTGAGTTATGACTGTTCATATTGAGATGTTAATAATGATTTTGCATATTGCATATATCCATGTAACTTAATTAAATTGGTTTCCCATGATTAAAGCATCAATATCGATTCTCCCGAATTTTAGATAAATAAGAATTGGACAATACTACCAGCGAGTCTTCAGTGGAAAAATGATATAAATGTACGCATGTCGTAGTGTATTAATAAAATCGACAGGAGAAAAATATATACTAAATTTAGATTTGCTATAATCGTGTTAGTTATCGATTGTCATTATCTTGTTTATGCAGAACTGATGGATTTATTTTTACAACTTATGGCTGGGTAAATAATTAATTAGTCTAAACATTTTGTACTTCGAGGAAATAGGTCATTGTTGATGATAAAATGAGTATAAGTGGGTGAATTGTTTGAGATGTTTAGTAAATTGAATATATGACATCTGTAAGAAAAAAGAAATATTTGGAGCATGCATGGTGAATTTAGTCAAGTAAGATTTGTTTTGAATTGCATCTACCTCTATCAAATAGGATAAGCGACTGTAATATTTAATATTTGGTAGTAATTTCACTCCTTGTTCACTCACTCGAGGAATAGGATGATGAAAAGATGGAATAATTAAGGTATTTTTGGTGAATTGAAATTCATTTATAGCTTATTAAAAAAATTGTTTTGAATCCAATTTGTCTTATTGAAAGTAATAAGTGGTAATAATCTGAAAGTATTTATTTAAGACATGATTCCTTCTTATTAAGTATTTGATAAGGCTTGCGGTATTGGATACTTGACGTGGAATAATTGAATGATGAACCAACTTTCTTGAATTTATGATAATAAAAAAATTATCTTGTTCAATGAGGAAATGGTGGATTTAATAATGTGATAAAACTATGTAAATAATTATTTAGCCCAGATAATTATTCATTGAGGTAATTGGTCATTGTTGATAATGAGCAAGTAGGATAATTGGGGAATTATTGAAGATATTTAAGATGTTGAATATATGCATCAATTACAAAAACAGAATATGGGTGCTCACTTAGTGAATTTGGTCAATTATGATTATCATGAATTGCTATATACGATCCATGTCCTTGTGATTATTTGATAATGATTGTTTGAATGTGATTTCTTGAGTGTTATTTACTGTGTAGTGATGTATATGATTTCTAAAAAATAGTGTGATGAAATATACTTTAAACTGACTATCCACCATTGTTTCAGTATTACTTTAGTAAATAATGTGAAGATGGAGTGACATTTTCAATAATAAAAGTTTGAGAATTGCAATTTGAATTATTTAAAATAATGGAGAGTTGTCAAAAATTGAGGATGGGAGGATTCAGAAGCAAATCAGGTTCCCAAAGAAAGCAAGATTCTCACATTCAGTTCTATGACTTCGGAAGTGGATTTTCTGCGTTGTGAGATGCTGATTTTCTGTTAAATCTATAACAAATGGGAGTTATTCGACAGAATTATTATTCAACATTGATATTCTTCGTTGACTGGTGGATTTCTTATTTTATTCAATATGGATATCCTTCAAGCGGGCGATCTATAATTGTCAATATGTTATTCCTGGGTTCTCTATCCATCAATTCGAAGTACAGAAGACAGCAGAATCAAGGGTTCAAATATACTGGTTTGACTATTCTTGGGTTTCATAATTGCTATGGGAGTTTATCATGGATTTTCATGTTCAACCGATGTGTTTATACCACTCTCTAGTGAAGTGGTTTGACTTGGGATTTCCTCATAGATATCTATCACTATGAAGACAATGATTCTTATATCTGAGTTATATATTTTCTCATTCACAATCAGTTTTGCGGTACAAGAAATGATTATCAGCAAGTATGTTTATCAGGGACTGGGCAAGTCTTACTAAATGGAATCGATAAATATCATATTCATTCTAAATATCAGAATGTGCACAACGAAAGTATGATGATTTGGACAGGTCAATGAAGGATTATTTGGGAACCTAATACTGCTCTGAATATTGAATGCCTTAATTATTTTCATCTCGATAAGGAATTTTGGGGTCGAAATTTTTATTAGTGGGGAAGAATTGTGAACCCAATGGCCAAATACAAGCCCAAGGAAAAATTTAAAGCCTGATTGGCATATTATACTGTCTTCTTTTCCATTGCTTACACATGTCACACATATATGTTGGCCACCGATCATTTCTTTTTCACTTTTCGGTAATCAAACTTTTCAAACCTTAGAGAAGAGCGAGAGAGAATTGGGGAATGTAGAAGACGAGAGGAAGACAATGAGAAACTAATAGGTAAGTGAGGTCCAGTTCAAATCAAATAAATTATATTACTCGATATTATATATATAGTTTAGTAGAATTTAGTTAAAAAGATATGTTCCTACGAATTTAAACTTGATAGATGAAAGTTATAAAGTCAATACAAGTAGAATAAATAATGTCTTAAAATAAATTTTTAGATCATTTTTAATATAAATGTATATGATATATCTTGAATTTAATGATATGATAGGAACTGGGGGTTATGAGTACTATTTTTTGTTGTAAAATAATACATAATATGTGTATATATATATATTTGTGAGCTGATTGCATTACATGCAAGTAAATTTGCCATTTTGATTGCATGCCTCTGTGTGTGTATATATATATATATGTGATTAAAATTAATAAATTGTATAAATTAAATTAAAAATTTTAGTTGTTGGTCGAGCCTTCGATGTCTTGAATTGAAGTCGTTTCCTCACTGAAACTAAAGGACAATTGTAGTTTTGCAAGTTTATTTTTGAGATAATACTAGAGTGCTATATTATTCAAAGAATTTTATTAAATGTTGTTATATAATTCTTGGAATTAGGTGTATGGATTCCAGGAGACTTATTTGACAAATATTTTATACAATGTTTATATATAGTTTATTTTCTTTATTGTACTACATATAAATTTTTAGGGACTGTGGAGGATCATGACTTGATGGCCTTCTCTTGGAAAATATCTATGAATATTCTTTTCTACTGTGAAATGATATGAAATATATGTAGTATATTTTTATATAAATATTAAATGGCTTATATGATTGGAGATGATGGTAAGTTGTTAAATATATGATTCTACTGCGATTGGTGGATTATGAATGATGGTAAGTGATTGAATATGTGATGTCAGTGTAATGATTAATTTGTCTGTGCTGTGAATTGAATGTGAATAATTGACTTTGTAACTTGAATCTGTTGTGTGATTTTGGATATGTGTATTGTATTGATTGTATGGAATTAATGTGTATTGATTGAGTGTAGCCATGGTGACCGCTAAGCGGGTAGAGCATAAATTGGCCAGAAAAGAAAAAGATAAAGAAAAGTGGAAAGAGAGATATTTAATTTACCGCTAATGTCCAATGAGGTAATTTATAGTTGGTTTCCAGCGATGTATAAGAATAAGATAATTAAAATTGCTCTTACCGCTAAAGGGTAATGGGCAGCCCCTGTGGAGTGTAGTGTGTAGATTAAGGGCACCGGGAGATTGGGAGGAACATTGATATTGATTATGGCACGGGGTCACGGTATCGTCGGAGAGAGGAGTATCGATACCACCAAAAGCCTGTCACAGGGGAAATGTGACCCCATAGCTATACTAATTGTTTATCAAGTCCGGTGCATCGGTTATTGTACTTGTTGTGGATGTACGATTATAATATATGTTTATTATTTGCTGATGGAGTACTATAAATAAGTTGAGTTATCTGGATTTAAGTGATTGATTCTACTTATGAAATGTATGTCTCATTTTACTTTAGAATTGAATATTCACTGAGATATCGCTCGCACCTTCCGCATATTATTTTTACAAATAAGTTTGATGTTTACCGGATCGACACGGTGAGCAGAGGTAGTTTTTTGATAGCGGGGAATTGACTGAAGATTTTGATAGAAGTTATTCTCAATATTTCTTCAATTCTGTATTATTATGTTGCGATCCGAAAAATTTTGGTACAGGTTTACGATGTTTATTTTGGAAATTTTCTTAAGTGCTATAACAAGTTAATGTTTTTCTGATTTTGAAACATGATAATTTAGGGGAAACTATGTTGCATTTTCGGGTCGTGACAAGCTAATACTAAAACTGAATGACAAAGGTAAGGCATTTGAATTACCTAAATGCTGCAGGAGACAAACTCCTGATCAAGTAAAATAAGGCTAGACTTTTGTTGAGTTACTCCTGTTCGGCCGCTTCTCCTCTATGTTTTGCTTTAACCCGTAACCAAAGAACTGAAAATTAATAATGCTGTTCCCAGATTCTTTAATCCACGTTTCTAGATTTTCCTTGTTTTACTTTTCTCGGATTCGACGAGTCCGTTCCTGAATTCTTAGCTTACTCTATTTTTTAATCTCTTCCACGTTCAACGTCTATTTCTTGGGGAAGAGAATTACTAGTTTTCTTATATGCAAATAAGTCTCTTCCCTTACTGTTGTTTAAAGATCAATCCTCTAAAGATTTTATGAGTCCTTGAGTTTTTTTTTTTCCGAAATATTACTAGATGAAAAAGGAAGAGAAATCTTTCTTGATTCTTATTGAATAGTATGAATTGCATGGATTTAAATAGAAAAGAGTACAAGGCACTGCTACGAGAATTAAGGAGCAAAAGTAGTAATAGAAAGAGAATAAGGAAAAGAAAATATTGTAAATTATAAATTTCTTGATTCTACGAGATAGGATTATCCTAACTTTCCTACACTCCCCCTCAAGTTGGTGCATAGATGTTGGTCATGCCCAACTTGCTTATTAGATGTTCAAAGTTAGGTGTTGCAAGCCCCTTAGTCAATATGTTGGCTGTCAGCTAACTAGAAGGCACAAAAGGCAAGCAAATGGTCCTGACTTCAACTTTTCCTTAATGAAGTGTTGATCAATCTCAATGTGTTTCGTCCTATAATGCTGGACAGGATTGTGAGCAATACTTATCGCAGCCTTGTTGTTGCAATATAGCTTTAGAGGAACTTCTATAGTCTTCTTGAGTTCTTCGAGGATTCTGTATATCCACAGGACTTCACAGATCCCTTGAGCCATCGCTCTAAACTCAGCCCCTACACTACTTCTGGTGACAACACTGTGCTTCTTGCTTCGCTAGGTAACTGGGTTTCCCCACATAAAGGTGCACTACCTTGAAGTAGATCTCCTGTCAATAACTAAACCTGCCTAATCTGCATCAGTAAATACTCGAACACTCCTTTATTTAGTCTTTCCGAAAAAAAGACCTTTTTCGGGAGTAACTTTAAATATCTCAAGATTCGGTAAACTGCCTCGAGGTGTTCTTCATAAGGTACATGCATGAACTGACTAACAACACTAATGAAAAGGCAATATCTGGTCGAGTATGAGATAAATAAATTAGTTTACCAACCAATCTTTGGTATCTACCCATATCAATAGGAACACTTCCCTCTTCCTAAAGCTTCATATTGGGATCCATGGGTCTCAGCCGGTCTGCAACCACCCATCCCGGTTTTCTTCTAGAGATCACGAAAATATTTTCGTTGAGAGACAACAATTTCTTTGCTTGAACGAGTGACTTCCATGTCGAGAAAATATCTTAATGCTCCCAAATCCTTGATCTCGAATTCTAATGCCAGATTCTTTTTCAGTCTTTCCATCTCAATCACATCATCACCTATGAGAATTATATCATCAACATACACTATTAAGAAAACAATCTTTCCTTCAGAAGAGAACTTGAAAAATAAGGTATGATCAGCATATCCTTGAGAATATCCTTATTTTCTAATAGATTGTGTGATTTTTTCACACCAGGCCTTGGGGACTGTTTGAGACCATATAAAGACTTCTTTAGTTTGCACACTTTTGAGCCAAATTTCTCCTCAAAGCCTGGTGGGCTATCCACGTACACCTCTTCATCCAAGTCGATGTTTGGAAACGCATTCTTCATATCTAACTGTTGCAAGGACAAATCCAGGTTAGCAGCAATAGACACAAGTACTCTCACCATATTCAGCTTGGCAACAGGTGTAAAAGTCTCTGAGTAATCAATTCCATATGTCTGGGTGAATCCCTTAGCCACCAACCTAGCCTTGTATATTTCCACTGAACCATTAGAGTTGTACTTTACAATGAAAATCCACTTACAGCTGACGGTGATCTTCCCAGATGGTAATGCCTCAACACTCTAAGTATTGTTCTTCTCAAGAGCTCTCATCTGTTCAAGCACAACTTCCTTCCACTTTGGAATTTTTAGAGCCTCCTGTATGTTGTTATGAATCTCTACACTAGACAACAAAGAGGTAAAAGAAGAAAAAGATGGAGATAATTTTGAGTATGACACAAACTTAGAAAGTGGACTGGTCTAAGATCTAACCCTCTTTCCGAGAGCTATTAGGATGTCAAGATCGGAAGTCTCAAATTGATGGTTAGGCAAAGACAGAGGATGTCCTTGGTTCAGAATCATGACTGTGCTGTAGAGTCAATTTCTCTTCCCTTAGCTCATGGTTCTTCTTCAAATAAACATTCTCCTTCCAAGTTCGATCACCTTCTTTGAATCTTTCTTATTTTGTGGTATTGTAGCAGATTGTCCCTTAATTCTGGTTTCCAAAAAATAATTTTCAAGATCCTGATTTTCAGATGTAGGCCTAGGCTCAGGAGAAACATCATTCACAATGAGAGGAGTTTCACAAAAAAAAAAAAAAGAGTCTTGGCCATTTATTGTAGGTGCAAAGATACTAGACTCAGAATTTTGTAAAAGAAACACATCATCTAAAATGAATGCATCGCCAGAGTTCACAAATAAATCTTCTTTATAATTTTCCCTTAAAGATGAGTATCCTTAAAAAATAGTTGTTTTTCAAAAAATGTGACATCCATTATGATAAAGTATTTTTTTGATATTGGGTCAAAACATTTGTAACCTTTCCTACTTGAGGAATAACCAATGAAGACACATTTTATGGCTCTAGGATCAACGTTTTCAATTTTCCTATGTTCACGAACAAAAGCTATACAACCAAATATTGTCAAAGGTAGATCAACTGAAATTCTAGCAGTTCAAAGATAATCATTGAAAACCTGGAAAGGAGTTAGAAATTGCAAAATTTTGGAGGGCATTTTGTTTATTAAGTATGCAGCAGTTAAGTTGCCTCTCCCCACAAATACTTAGGATTAGTTGTAAAAAGTAATGGACGAGGTACTTTCAACAAATATTTATTTTTCCTTTCAGTGGCACCATTTTGTTATGGTGTATCAATGCAAGACCTTTGGTGAGTTATTCCTTTTTCAAGAAAAAACTTTTCTAAGATCATGTTAAAATACTCCTTCCTATTATCACCTCTGAAAATTTGTATGTTAGTCTGAAACTGAGTCTGTACCATATTTTAAAATTTTTTAAAAACCTGTTCGGCCTCTGATTTTTCTTTCAATAAATACACCTAGCAAAGTCGATTATGGTCATCAGTAAATTTTATGAACTAATCTTTATTGCCAATCATCCTCCCTGTTGTCAAATCCATAAACACATAATGTGTTGGGAAAAAATTTGTTTGATAGTTTTGATCACGGGCTAGCTTACTAACAGATTATAAGAAAGTTTAGGAACATGAAGAACATCATGAAGAGTGAGTGATGGAGGCACAACAATAGAACCTATTCTTGTAATGGCAGAGAGAGAGCCATCTACAATCTTAATTTTCTAGTTACCTGCACAAGGACTATATGCAGAAAAAAGATTTGACAACTCAGTCATATGATCGGTTGCACCTGAATCGATGATCCAGGTGCAATTGGGATTGACACTAGCGAGAGCTGCTTTTCCGTAATTACTTTTCTATGCTAACGAACAAGAAGGAATTTTTTGAGACTCGAGAAGCTTGTACAGTTGGTCCATCTGCTCTTTGTTGAAAGAAAACACACTTAAAAGAAGAATTCTGCTCTTGATCCAAGACACCAACCTAAAGTGCACACCCGTCACCACTGGACTTCTTTTTCCAATTTTGAGGTTTTCCGTGAATTTTCCAACATGTTTCCTAAGTGTGCCACGGGTGTCTGCAGTGATCACACCACGACCTTTCAAAATGCTTGCCATCCCTTTTTCCTTCCTCTTGAAAACTTCGAGTTACAAGGGCAGACTTTTCTTCTTCCCTGTTAGTATTAACAGGAACAATGTTGTTATTGAGCATCACTTTCTACCTTGCTTTTCCCACCGAACCTCTTAGAAGACCTCGCGAATTGATGGTAAAGGATTTTTACCTTGGATTCAAACCCGTACCTCATCTAACTCATTGTTAAGTCCTACCAAAAACACGAAGACACAATCATTCTCTTGTTGTTTCATAAACCGAACACTGTCATTCGCACATTCCCATAGATCATCATAATAGAGATCTAGCTCCTGCCACAAAGCCATCAACTCATTGTAATACGAGGTTACATCTCGATCACCCTACTTCGCATGCCAAAGTTTGGATTTTAAATAAAAAAATCTGTGAAGAATTCTCCAGATCGGAATATGTATCCATGACAGCTTCCCAAACATCTTTAGCTGTCAGTAGGTACATGAATGGTTTGCCAATTGTAGGTTCCATTGAATTCACCAACCACGCAATAATTAAGGAGTTTTTTAATTTCCAAGTCTTGAGAGGTGAATCTCCATTTGCAGGTTTTGTCACTTCTCCTGTCAAATATCCAAGCTCCCCCTTGCTTTCCAAGATCAAATGACAGTTTGTGACCATTCAGGGTAATTTCTTCCATTTAGACGGTGGATAGTCAACTGAAGCGAATTAGTGGACCCTTCCGAAACATTGAATGAGATGGAAGAGTTTAGATTCAAACTCATGCTGCTTAATTCTGAAGACAATGAGTCTCGGTTAGTTGCACCGGTTAGCACCGTCTTCCACGGATTCTAGCCTGCCATAGAAAATCCCTAGTTCAGAGCCTAGGGCTCTAATACCATGTTTGTAAAAGAGAGAAGAGGAGGAAGATGAAAAATGGGGAGAAAACTCTCTTGATTCTTATTGAATGATATGAATTACACGGATTTAAATAGAAAAGAGTACAAGGCATTGCTCCCAGAATTAAGGAGCAAAAATAGTAATAGAAAGAGAATAAGGAAAAGAAAATATTGAAAATTATAAATTTCATGTTTCTACGAGATAGGATTATCCTAACTTTTCTACAAAAGCCAGATTTGTGGGGCAGGGACCTTCTTAGCAAGAAGGTATTGAATACGATACGACCTTCAGTTCAATTATTAAACTTGTTATCATTCATGCAGTCTTGTCTATTGCTATTTCATTATATTGGCCCATTCAATAATTAGACGTTAAGAATGCATTTCTATATGGCTATTTGGATGAGGAAATTTATATGATTTAGCCTCCCGGTTTCCATGATCTCATGCTCTCTCATTACATATGCAAGATTCATCGCTCTTTATATGGCCTAAAACAACCGCCCCGAGCTTGGTTCTTGTGCCTCAGAACGTTTCTACGCAAGCTTGGTTTTATTGGTTCTGTTGCTGACATGTCCTTATTCATCTCCTGCACTTTTGATTATGATATGTTACTCCTATCTACATGGATGATATTATATTAATTGGCTATCCAAATGCTCCCTTCACGGGCCTGTTGGACTCCCTCCACAAGGAATTCTCAATGAAAGACTTGGGCTTCATTTCTTCATAGGAATTGAAGTTCGCACTTTCGGAGAGGGTCTCCTTCTAACTCAATCCAAGTATATTCACTCGATCCTTGCCTGTATGGACATGTTGGATTATAAGTCCTCTTCCACACCAGTGGGGTCTAGTTCTCGTCTATCTGTATTTGATGGTGATCTGCTACCTGATCCCTCCATCTATCGTCAAATGGCTGGTTCTCTTTGGTACCTAACTCTTACAAGGCCGGATATTTCTTATATTGTTCAACATGTTTGCCAATTTATGCATAGTCCCTCCATTGCACACTAGATAGCTATCAAGGAAATTCTGCGCTATTTGAAGGGTACGATCAGTTTTGTTCTGCACTTTCACCAAGACCCAGTCTTCTCACTTCATGGATTCTCTGTGCTGACTAGGTTGGTAATCCTGATGATCGCCGATCTGTTGGTGGCTTTGCCATTTATATGGGATCCAGTTTGATTTCTTGGAGCTCCAAGAAACAGTGAACTGTTGCTTGCTCTAGTACTGAATCTGAGTACAAGAGTCTGGGTAATACCACTGTAGAATTAATCTGGATACAATCACTTCTCCATGAACTTGGAAATCGCCCCTGTTCTCTTCTAGTCCTTTGGTGTGACAATCTTTTAGCTATCTATCTGACAAAAAATCTCATTTTTCTTGGACAGACCAAACACATTGAAATTGTTTATCATTTTGTTTGTGAGCGTGTATCTTGGCGTCAGCTCCACATTCGATTCATTGGTACATCTGACTAGATTGTTGATGTCCTCACTAAAGGCCTCCCTACTTCTCGGTTAATTCTTCTTCGGTCCAAGCAAAATGTTCGGACCACTCCCATTGCACTTGCAGTGGAGTAATGGAGGGGATTATAGATTAGATACAGCAAATATAATAAGTATAAGTAGTTTATATTATTATGTAATTGTAATATTATGTATCTGTTTTTACCTCATACAATTCATGTATAAAATACACACACTATAACAATGTTTGAATTCCCAAAATCTCTATTGTGTCTTTAGCTCTAAACTGCCGTAGCTACTGGACATTCCCTGAGGATATGAAGTTAGTCATCATTACAAAGACAAACTCAACAAACATTATCAATATTTATTCACTGCTTGCTAAGCAATGATGCCAAAGCAATTTTGTCAAGACAATACAACCAAATGAACATTAAAATATGTGGATGAGCCGAAATTCTCTAAACCCAATACTACTTGTATCCTAGACACCAAACTCCCCCACTCGAAACTACTTTCAACCCATCGCCAATGGCCCATTTCATCCCTAGAGAACAGACCAGATTTCCCTCAAAACTCAAATAAACCCATTCCAAGAAAACTGTATTTTCGAGGCTCTACATAAAATTAGTTCAATTTTTAGGTGAAGAAAACTAATCTGAGAAAGTCGCTGCCAAACTAGGAAAACCCAACGGGACCCGAGACCGACCAAAATTATATATAAATATACTCTCACATTTAATCATTTATATTATTATTATATTTGGACAATAAAAATGATATTTTTTATTTTTTACTTAATATTTTATAAATATTTATGTTAATTAACTTATTAGTATACCAAAATATTTATAATTAGTAGTTCTCATTAATGACTTTTATTTTATAAATTTTTATTTTATTAAAAATCGAACTCAAAAAGCCCTAGAAAAATCGAACTGTAGTGGTTAGTTTTTCATTTCCTCAAATGGTTCTTGGTACGGTTTTTTGAGCTTCAAAAAGCTAATCCGAAAAAGTTGGAGCTTGACAATTTCCATAAAAAAATCACATAACCATTTTCATCTCTACCTATTCAATGGACAAACTCCTCAGAATTGAGGCTGTCACTATTTTTAGCTCCGATCAATCGAGCCCAACGACAATCATTAGTCCTAGCCCTCCACACAAGTCCTCCTAATAAGGCTAGAGCCTTTCCCTCCATATTCTTATAGCTTGTTTGGATTGAAAGGTTAGGAGGAGTGGGGATTTGGAGGATTATGGAGGGAAGGAGAGGTGAGAGATTTGGAGGGATAGAATATCTATTGAAATTCCTCATTTGGTATTATTAGAGATGTGTTATGGAGGGATAATAAGATAACATGACTATTTTATCATTTTCAATATAAATAAGCACTTTTGTTATAAGATATATTTATCATAAATATCACAATCTCTCCAAAACTTTTCAAATTGGAGGGATGAGAAAATTGAGTTTTGGGGATTTGGAGGGATAAGGCCGCCCATCTAAATTCCTAAATTGATCCAGGAATAGGAGCTTGAGATGGCTACCTTTTTTCATGAGTACATTGGTTTCTAATAGTATTAGAAAGGGTACCAGATTCTTGAATGACTGGTGCCCAATATAATGTGTACAATATATCCTTTTGTACCTGATTTTTTGCAGGTCTATGCTTACAACACTAAAACACAAGAGGAAGTCAAACCGGGCGATGATTTGATTTGACCGTATGATACTCAAGTTAGAAACTTTAAAAGAGAATGGAAATTTTCCCTAAAAACTTGTGTGAAAGAGCATTATTTGGAAAATGAAGGATAAATTTGCTGACTTATATTGCAAATAAGTGACTCGATGCCATGTCTACACCTAGCCCAATACATAACTAGTTATGGGTTAAAAGGTCTTTTTAAAACACTTATGATACATTTGGTTCGTTTGAATAAAATTGACAATTAATAGAATAGATAGAGAATAAAATGAAATGATTTATTTGGTCAAGGGAATAAAAGTGGTATAGAATAGAGTATGTAAAAATAAAAGAATAAAATTGTCCCTCATTTATATTTATATAGTAGACATATATTAAAATAATATTAAAAAATTGAAGCCTTTGCTCACCGGAACTCCGGTAAGTACAGTGAGGCCCCGAGACTCGTTGCTGTTGAATCAGCAGGATGGCGTGAGCGGACGCCTCACCGGTGGACTATGGAAGCATGGATTGCCCTTGGAGGTTCGGGGAGCCATGGGCTCGAGGGACAAGTCGACAGGGACGAACATAATTTTTTTTTTTTTCATCGGAGCTGGGCTTTCGGAGGTGTGCAGTGGGGTAGAGGAAGGAGGAAGAGATGGTGGTAGAAATGGTAAATTAAATGAATAGGTAAGGGTAATTTCATCATTTTACATATTTCTTACTAGAGAGTGGGATTAATATTACCCTTTTATTCTATTAAGCAGGTGAACCACAAAAGGGAATATCCATTCCAACCCAGCCAACCACACCCTTACCACTTCTAGACCTTATGAGTTCCTTGAATATGAATGGTGGTCCTGTTAAATAGCAATCGCTGGGTATTCATATATTTAGTGTAGTCTTAAAGTTTTGCAAATATATTCTACGAAAGAACTCCATCCTAGTGCTAGCATCGCCTAAACACGTTTAACTGTGGAGTTCTGATAAGATCCAATACATTAATGCTAGTATGCTCGTAAATATTTAAATAAGAGATAGCACCAAGTGGTTTGAGATGTAGAGAACTTTTCCATCTATTTTATGAAATTTTTGGGAAACGAAAGTCGAGACCCATGAAGAACGATTTTCGCTGATCCAAAATCCCTCTAATTTCTTTTGATTTGTCGACAAATAATAGTAAATTGCCTTTTCCAATTCGAAAATTGGTGCAAATTATTCCAATTTCTCGCTTCAATCATTTTTGTCTTTTTCTTTCCAAACAACACCGGAACATTTGGTTGGTCTTGTCAT
>JAOYND010235805.1:0-13452 GCA_025802135.1 Lagerstroemia fauriei
TATCGAGATTGTGATAAAGAAAACCGACCGGTTTTGGGATAATGTTATAACCGTACGTGTGTGGTTTGTAGGAGCGTTGTGGAATCGATAAGAATCTATTATATTAGGTAGGTCTTGGATTTATTCTGGTGAAATTTGGGTAGACTTGGGTATGTTCCAAATAATAAATCAAAGAACCAATTCGTTCAGGTTCTGATTTCGAATTCGACAACAAGGTAGCTGTAACTGCAGTCGAAACTTGTTAAAGGATACGCATAGTTAATCTTTAATCGTTTATAACTTACTTATTTGATCTCCAATTCTCGAACCGTTAAACTTCGTATTCTTAACTCGATGAACTTCACATAATATAATAATTATTCATACTTGATGATAACATTATAACCTTCAAAATCATTAATAATTAATAATTAAATATATTGTAAACATACTTAAAATTTTAGAATATTTGATTATGATGAAATTAAATACATAAAATAATAATAATCAATAAAATTCTTTAAATGCGATTAATTTGTAACTGTTCAAACTTCAACGTACACTAACATATTTAAATAATTTCTATTATAATGTAAAAAAATAATAAATAGATTGCAACAGAGTGTTCGAGAGTTTTTCATAGAGTTTGATTTTAAAATTTAAAAATGTACCATAAAAATTACAGGTACCCATGACAGAGCACTCACTGAGTAGTCTGGCATCGGGGCGTGGGTTAAATATTCATGGGGTGGTGGGTGGGCGGGTATGGGTTTGGTGATGACGGCAGAGAATGGTTGAAGCTCGTGGCGTTTCGATCCCTTCGCCCTTCACTAGAATTGCGTGATATTCCCTTCTCCCCCTTCCCCTATTGTTTATCAATTTTGAGCCCTTTGGATTGCTAAATCAATTTTTTTTTTAACGTTTACGCCGATTAATATTTAAAAATTTATAAGATCCGATTGATTTATATTCAAGCCTGGTATTCAGATGTAGTCGGGATTATTGCAGTAAGTCCCGTTCGGCTCAACTGCGCACAACGCCCGTCGGGGAAGGAGAAATAGGAAGAAATTTGCTTAGATTTGACAGAATACCGTCTGTAACTTAATGTTTGGGTTTTCGTATTCAGTGGCAAATGTATCATACGAACTGAATAACCGGCACTAATAATGGCACCCGTCAACGTAGCATCACCAAAGGACTTGTGTAGTGTAAGAAGGCGGTACTCGACGAGACACAAATTGAAAAGTCTTATATGACAATATTGTTTCGAATAAAATTCAAAAATATGATATCGATCTTATTAAATTACATGAAAATGAGTTTTATGCCTAAATCACCGCCAAAGGAGAAGATGCTTGCTTGAGCCATAGGAGATTGGGAATGGGAAGCCTGAAGTTTGACCGTTCTCGGGCCATTGACCGGCAGCACATCTCATTTTGAGAAAAATGAGCATTTAGTTCGGTATTATCGTTTTTCAATTTGGATAAATATGTTTTGAATTCAATTCTCATTATGAAATTTTCTATATATGGTTATCTCGTTCTTTCTGTTATATCCTTTATAAGCCTGAGAGCCCCATATTCAAGAAATATTTAGTGGTGATATTCCGGAAGATAACTTCAAGGGTTTGATCAGGTTGTAAGAAGAAGTTGAAGTTTCTTTTCCATCAAAGGTTCGAATTCTCTCGAGCTAGGCTGCGCTTCTGGGTTCACCATGCCACTTGCTCTTGTAAGCGTGAGTATATAACAGGAGGAATTAGTCAGGCGAAATCCGATACATCCTCGTATTAAAAAAAAAAGAATGCATGCAAAGGTGGATGTTGGTCGTCATGAATTTTTCATGATTTAAGTTAATTATTAATTAGAGGGATATTTAATCCTCTATATTGATCCTTCCTATCTGAAATTTAATCCAAAAATTAATTTCAATATTTCTTTTTCTTTTTCCTTAAGAAATGCATGTTTCCATTCATAAACTCATTTAATT
This sequence comes from Lagerstroemia fauriei, assembly GCA_025802135.1. Classification (NCBI taxonomy): domain Eukaryota; kingdom Viridiplantae; phylum Streptophyta; class Magnoliopsida; order Myrtales; family Lythraceae; genus Lagerstroemia; species Lagerstroemia fauriei. The sequence goes on from JAOYND010235805.1 coordinate 1,966, forward strand.
AATGCATGTTGAAATGGTCATCAACTTCTTTATAGAGGGCTAGACCCTTTAATCTTTACCATTCACGTGCATCGGCCGGCACATAAAGTGATTATTATAATTAGCAATTTGCTCACGTTGTTTTAATTTGATGCCCGTGCCCTTACTTTATCGGCAGGGATAATGTGAACTTGATTAATAATAAAGTACCAAATATCTCCTTTCCACAGTGAGCAGAAGGAGATATAATGCTATAGAACTCATCAAAAGTCCAGAAGGAGTGTGGTTGAATGATACAGAAGCCATTGCACAGACCTTCACCAACCACTTTACACGGCTTTACACTTCATCTCACCCAGCACTTGATCACAACTTCCACTCCCTATTCTCCCCATCCATAACAAATGAAGACAATGCTCTCTTGTGTGCTATCCCGGAAGATTTGGAGATACAGCAGGCTGTCTTTGCCTTAGGGGCTCGGAAATCTCCTGGCCCCGATGGCATGTCAGCACTCTTCTACCAAAAGTATTGGCACATTGTTCGTGGGGATGTAACAGCTGCTGTGCGGAGCTTCTTTGAAGGTACGTTTCTTCTAAAAGCACACAATCATACTCATTTGGCCTTAATCCCCAAAGGTGAAAATGCAGCAACTGTCCACAACTACAGACCAATTAGCCTTTGTAATGTTTTCTACAAAATTGTTTCAAAGCTTTTGGCCACAAGACTGAAAATGTTTTTACCCAAAATCATTTCACCATTCCAAACAGCCTTTGCTTCAGGTAAAAATATCAGTGAAAATTCCATAATTGCTCATGAAATCATGCATTTCATTGAGCACTACCGGGGCAATGATCAATATGTGGCAATTAAGATTGATATGGAGAAAGCATTCGACCGCCTTGAGTGGTCTTTCCTACTGGAAACAATGAAGGATATGGGTTTTCATCAGAAGTGGATCCAGTGGATCTCACAATGCATAACCACCACTTCTTTCTCCACCATCATCAATGGCATACCTCAAGGATTCTTCAAACCATCAAGGGGAATCCGCCAAGGAGACCCCCTTTCACCTTTCCTGTTCATCATAGCAACTGAGGCTTTATCGAGGCTCCTAACCAAGGAGGAAGCCATGGGCAATATCCAGGGAATCAAAATGGCTAGAGGAGGTCCTTCCTTCACACATCTACTTTTTGCAGATGACTTATTCCTCTTTGCTAAGGCCACTGAACCCAACTTGCAAGCATTGTTCTCCCATCTTGAAGCATACCAGAAGTGGTCTGGACAGAGCATCAACAGAAACAAGTCTGCAATCTTCTTTAGCAAAAACATGCCCAACAGACTCCGTAGACATTATTGCCAATTACTTCAGCTGCAGAAAGGTCAGCAGAACTCTAAGTACCTGGGATTGCCTTTGCACATTAGAAGGGCCAAGAGAGAGTCTTTCCAGCCAATCCTCGATAGGATCTCAGCCAAATTATCAACCTGGAAGGCCTTGACCTTATCGCAAGCTAGTAGAGGGGTCCTCATTAGAAGTGTGGCCACATCCATCCCGACCTACACGATGTCCACTTTCCTCATCCCAAACAGCATTTGCTCAAACTTGGACTCACTTTTTGCTAACTTCTGGTGGGGCCCCTCTTCCAGAGTTCATCTCAAAGCCTGGGATCTGATATGTTGTCCTAGAAAGCTCGGAGGACTAAATTTTAGACGAATGCAGGATCATAACAAAGCCATCCTCTCGAAACAAGCCTGGAATATCATCCACTACCCTGATTCTCTGCTTACCCAAACTCTCAAAGCTAAATACTTTCATCATCTCCCCCTGCTCTCACATTCAGTCAGCCCCCGAGCTTCATTTTTCTGGAAAGGTTTGAGCAAAACATTTGACTTACTCAGAATGGGAATCTGCTACAGGGTCGGAAGCGGAAATGGGATCAACATCTGGACTGATCCCTGGATCCCAAACAATCCCAACTTCATCCCTCCAACACCTAGGCATGACAGAGCTCCTCTGACACTTCAATGGGTCAGTCAGCTCTTCGTGGCTGGTACTAAGACCTGGGATACTGAACAGCTGCAAGCACTCTTCTCTCCCCAAACAATCAACAACATTCTTGCAATAAAGCCAAGGGCCGAGCAAATTGATCAACTCATTTGGGCCCCAACTGCTAATGGTATCTTCACAACAAAGTCTGCGTATAACCTGTTACAGCAGACTCGAAACCTCTCCTCATGCTTTAATCCTGCCGAATGGCAAAAAATCTGGAGGTCGAAGATACACGAGAGGCACAAGCTACTTCTATGGAAACTCATCACCAATGCCTTGCCCACAAGAAACATCCTATCTAGGAGGATGCCATTGCAGGATCTCTCCTGCCTTTTCTGCAACACTGACCATGAATCGGTGGAGCATGTTTTTATTTACTGCCCATTCAGCTCTATAGTTTGGTCTTTGCTTCGAATTCCAATAAGAATTCAAGCTCTACCAAACTTAAACATTACAGATTGGATCAAATTGCTTTTGGGGATAGACAACAGGCTAGCCATTCCAGCTGAACACATGCACAAATTCACTTTACAGGCTGTTATAGCGTTTGATGTAATCTGGCAATCCAGGAACAAATGTTTGCACTCAGGTGAAGCTTCTGACCCCAGGAAGGTTGCTGATATCATCAACAAACGCTTGGATACCTACAATGCAGCATGGGCAGACAAAGATCATAAGCAGGTGGTTGGAAGCACAACAGCTCCTCCATCCCATTCCCAAATGTTCTTTGACGCAGCTGTTGCAGGGAACACTGCTTGGTTGGCTGCAGTACATGTCAACTCCATGGGCTCCGTCATCCATGCTTGGACTACAAGTTCAAGTGCCCCAGACCCTCTTCGAGGGGAAGCAAAAGCTTTGAAGCTGGCGATTGAAAATGCCAAAACACTTCAGCTCAAGAACCTGCTTCTTTATGGAGACTCAATGGATGTTATTGACGCTCTTATGTCCAACAATCCAACAGGAGATCAAGCAGCAGATGCCATTTTGCACTCACTTCATTTTGCATTAGATGGGTTTAGCTTCTGGGATGCTAAGTATGTACCTAGACAATGTAATTACCTGGCCCACAATTTGGCCAAATGGGCTTCGCTCTCCCACCACTCTGGGCCTGTCCGCATCTCTTCATTGCCTGCTTCTATCTTTTGTCGAGAGGAGATGTAGAGGGCCCGGGTAACACTTTTGATTGCCTTGATTTTCCATGTAATCTTCAATTATCTAATGAAACATCTGACTTCCAGCAAAAAAAAAAATACCGGGGCTCGGAAGATGTTCGAGTCAATCGATCTGGCCAAAAACATTTGTTTTCCCCCACATTAGCTACTGTCCCGAGAACCGGTCGCTTCTCGAACGCAAGACTCATCGCATAATTTGGTCGAATGAATTTGATTTTGCCATGAAATATGTCACTTTTTCATGGCCATTTTTTTTTTATATAACTGAGATATCCAAACTTCTTCCGAGGCCGACTAGCGGTGGTTGCGATACCTCCTCCTCGGGGCACACGTAATAGCACGCAAATCACGTGTGTCGGGCAAGTCAGACGAACCTGACGGGCTCAAGAAGGCTGAAAGCCCCCACCAACAGAGAAGCTCTCATCTTGAGATTCGAACCTGAACCTCCCAGTGTCCCACCAGTGGGGCTGCTGCCCCCATTGATTCGTGCCTAAATTGGCAAGATGGGGTAGAAGTCTTTTAACCAAATTGTAAAATTTTAGCCTGGTACAACTGACCACCGGACGCACATTTTTTTTCGTAGTCAAGATAAATCGGTCACGAGTTGGATATTTTCCTTTTTAGTATCAAATTCTAACAAATCACGAGTTCTAAACTTAGAGTCTAGCGAGGTACGAGCTCACACAGTAACTGACTCTTACACCTTGTAAAATTTCTACTAACCTATAAGAGCCAAATCCGTTTCCTGCGATAAACTTAAACTATTAGACGGTGGAAGCAAATTTTATTTTAAACTTATATTTAATTTTTAATTCACTTAATGTGAGATTTAATTCTCAATACAAATATCATCTATGCTATCAGATTGTATATGATAATAAGAGCCCCTAATATGAAAAAAATTCTTGGATGGTCTTATCATCTTACAGTGACGTGAAATTAAATTATTCTGATTAGTAATAATTGAGACAACCGCTCGAATAATTAATACTGAATTACTCATTCATCGTAATCTCATTGATATTTTCTCGTTGAATCATTTAAGAAGAACTTATGCAATAGTGTAGGTTCTAACTTATGCAATAGAGTAGGTCCCGATTAGATCGATTTTATACATCCTAAAAAAAGTTCAAAACTCCCAACCGAGAACCAACAAGAACCACAAACAATCTATTACAGTGGGACCCAGTGGAATCCACTTGGCAATCCACGTCATCATAATTTATTTATCCGGTGAGTAGGGTATACCCGGGAAAGTGTGACATATATAGAGAGGGTAGGGTCGGCTGCAGAGCTATCTGATGATGAAAAAGGAAGGTAAATGAATGTCTAACTTGCTTGCCAGGCAATGCAGTGCCTGTGGAATGGGTCACATGACAGGCTGACAGCACAAATAAATACGACTAGAATCAACCAAGGAATATCCAAATCGATTATCGGCTGTACTTAATATTAGACTAGACACATATTTGTACTATATATATATGAAGAGAAAATAAAATATTGTGATAAATTTATAAAATTAGATGATTTATTATAATTTAATTTATTTAAGATTTATTAACTTATAATATTAAATATGATATTCTCAATTGTTATTAATATAGTATGTTAATTTTATCCTTTCAATTTTATAATTTTAAATCATTCGTTTAAAAAATATTACGTATTTTTTTACTAAAATTCTAGATATCTAGTGAAATAGAGAAATCTGAGCAATTAATAAAAGATTTTTACAGTTAAGGTCATAGATTTGTAGAGAGGAAAATAACTGGAACTATTATTTTACCATTAATCTAGAAATTATATGCATGTCATAAATTTTAATATATAAATTAGATTGAGGATAATTATGAAAAATAAAAAAGATTCTAAATTTTACAAACATTTGCATATATATTTAATATTAGATTAGATTAATAAGAAGATCATGGTCTTAATATGATGGTATGTAATATTAATAAAGGGCTTAAATAAAATATCAAATAATTAATAAACTAAAACCTGAAATATAATAGAACGGCGTATCACTTAATATTTTAAACTTTTTAAGGTGAGAACGGATTCAATCCCTTGTAAACTCGGATATAGATTTTACTTTATACGGTATTGGATCCAATCATGTGGACTTAGACTTTACAAGGTCTAAGTGTGAAATTCGTGATCAGTTTAAGCTCGAGATCGAAAGAAATTTAAGTGTTACTTTATAATAGCCTCCAATAGAAGATTATTTGCATCCCCTTGATCTCTCTTGGGGGAGGTGACTTGCTTGGGGGGGTTGCCTCCACCGTCAATTTACGTCCAACCCTTTTTAAAAATATTTTCCTTTTTAAAAAAAAATATTTAAGAACAGCATTATTAACAAAAAACAAAGAATGGGATCAAATTGAAATAATGACAGAAGTTAAGTATAAAAATGATGAAAAAAAAAGATTAAAGATGGAAGTTAAAAAAATGAAAAGTAAAAGTAAATTAGGATAAAAGATGTAAAAAAGCAATTGCCCAAAGTTAAGACAATCATGATGACTATATGAAAGCAACCTTCCACCTACTCTTTTTCCTCCTGTGTGTCTGTGAGAGGGAGAGAAGGGTAATGTGATGGGAAAGATTGCTTGTGAGGTGCAATTTTGATTTTTTTATAAATAAAAAAATATTACAATATTTATGTAATATTATAAAGTTGTAAAATTTAGCTTTTTAAATTTTTTTTATAAGATCTTAAAATAAAAAAATGGTATTAAAATTAAATGAATTTTATTTATATGTAATATTATACAAATACAGCCTTATAATATACTTGTTACATGAGAATGAGAGACTTTTTTCTGGCCACACTTTCACATTGGAAATATGAACTAAGGCATTTCAGTTTTCACCCAGAAAGGGAACAAGAAAAACAAGAGAGAAAAAGTGCACTCGTTATAAGTTAAAGGTTAATCACAGTGCTTAAATAGGGACAAATGAGGATTTATTCCCCTCAGTGACCCACACACATACTGCACTAATTCCGTTAATTTCTGATTGCAGGTCACTCACCAGGTCCTTCCACGGTTTCCAGGCGAGGCATATCATGCGACAAGCTAATGGGGTTGCGGACAAGCTAATGGGGTTGCGGACAAGCTAGCAAAGGACGCGAGGATCCTACAGACTTTTGTTGCCTCGAGCTCAGTCATTTTGATGAATGACTCACCTTCTGAACTATTACTTGTACTATTTGCTGATGTATCGGGTGTTTCGTATCCTAGATCGGTTTGTACTGCATTTTTAGATGCTGACTTCGGCTAACGCCTTTTTAATATAATAAACAACCACTTAAACAAACAAAAGAGAGGATTTATTCCCCTCTTTTTCTATCTTATTCTATATTTAATGGAATTATTTTATAATCAAAAAATTAATATTAATTACATATCTCTTTTATAATATTACGTTTGACATGCTAAAATGAAATGAATATCTTCTATTTCATATATTTTACTAAATTGCACTCTTGAGAATTGCTATGTCTATATTTCATTAGGATAAATCTTCTTCTCGACCCTATTAAATGAAGATTTCTTAAAAAGAGTTGGGAATGTTCACTACATCACCTTTTATAATTACATCCACCCATTCTTTTCGAAACAAACCTAAAAAGTTTCTAATTATCTTTATAAATGATATTTTACATGGTATCAGAGCATATTTTCATGCGGGCTCATGTCATATCAAATTCGAGTGTGGAACTCGTGATCGGTTAAACTCGAGATTGAAACACTAATGCTACACGTTGCTAGTTTATCAAGTTTGGAATAAACAGCCCGACGATGAAAGAAGAAGCATGCTTCGCACTAGTTTGTTCTCCTCGTCTTAGACGGAAAGAAAATGTTCATATTAAGGTCAATTGTTAAAAATGGATGTTGAGAAATAAATTTCATAGTAGAGAGTTTAGATATTAAATATGGTTTATAAGATAATTATATATCATCAATTAATAATTTAAATTTTTAAGTGAAAATATATTCAGGTTCTTATAAAATTAGTTGAATATTTCACACGTTAACCCTAGATTACCCGGGTCACAACCACGAGTGACTAGAAAGTCTAGTGTATATTAGAGATCTGACCCTTGTCGTCCCATCTGTCACGCTGTAATTGTTAATTAAGAGCTCATCCACCCTTCTGACGATTGCACCCTTTGCTATCACATTCTAGTTAGATCCTGGTTTTTATTTTTGTTAAGAATGTTGATTTGTATTTCGTGAGCGAATCGTTAGCGAAGTCCTGCCAAGGCAAATCTAGGCTTATGTCAATGGGGATTATTGGAGACGGGTTCGAGTTTACGTCAGAGATTATCATAGTTAGATGCTCATATATTGTATTAATATCTTTTCCACCTAAAAGTTTAATGTATCATGTGGTGATATCGATTATGTTATAAATCAAGGATTATTATCCCATATTTATCGATGTAAGATCTAAAAACCCTTCTCACGCATAGCGCGTTAAAAGATTTAACCCAGTCCTAATTCCATGTTAAATTATGTATTATTATGAGTAAATCGTTGACAAATTCGAAAATTTAAAAGAATACCATTCTTTTGCACAAAAATATGAATTTTGTCGAGGTAAAATGTGAATTTTTCTCACTTGATTTTCTACTGCAGAGAAAATAATAACTGAGATAACAATCTCAGCTGCATTGAGTGCTATGAGTCCTTATCAATCATTTAAGCCTGTCTCAGTCTATATTTTACAGGTAACAGGCACAAGCATTTTCCTTTACGAAAGGGGGGAAAAATCTTAAAAAATAAATATCCCAAATTTCATATTTTATCATATAATTTCCGGTTTTTTTTTTCCACAAGAGCATTTTAAAAAGGCTAGAAATAACTAAAAATTAATATTTCTAGAAGACTCTGTTAACAAAAATTAAATTTATAATTTATAATTCTAAATTGAATAAAATGTTGCTGCATCAATTTTTAAAAAAAATCAATTTTGAAACAACAACCCCTTGATTTTGTAGTATCTCACGGGTGATTCTCCTGGTCCTGGCCCTTGTCTCGATGTGTTCTAAGCTTAAAGTTTTTTTTTTAAAAAATAAACATAAATAAAAAATGGCTCGTGATTCTTGTATTCCTCTTCAAGTTTCCTCCCTCCCTAATTTTGTTTGTCTTTTTCCTCTTTGCCCTTTAAAAAAATAGTATACCATATTATTAAATTCGAAATACATTAATCTCTCACTTTCGATTCTTTCTCGAACATTGCGAAAACAACGTTAGGAATTGCCGCGTAGCCCGTGTCAGATCTCAACTTATGCTATGCCATATAGTCCTAACCACGGATCCGATCCGCCGGTTCTGATTCCTTAGAGGAATGGAACCGATCATGAATCCCTCTTAAGATGATCTAGGAATGGTTCAGAACAATCCGACTTGGGATTGCCGGTTCGGAATCATGTGGTTTGAATCTGGCTGATTCAACAATTTTTTTTTAAAAAATAATACATAAGTTATTTGAAATTATAATAAATTATAAAGAAGATGGATTAAAAATAAAATTTAACATATTGAATTTAAAAAATGTATAATTTAATATGTAAATTGCTTGGCCGCCTTCTTTTTAATTTTTATTTTCAATCCCTAGTTTCGGGCCGGTTACGATTCCTATAAAAGGAGGAACCGGCCCGGAACTCTTTATGTTTCGCATGGTCGGGACTAGTGCAATGTTTCTCATGAGTAAATATTCGGTGTATAATATATAACAAGTTCATTATGTAAATATTTTTTAGCTCTTGACACGTGTAAACTTTTTATAATTTTATATGGACAACATTGCACTTGTGAAAATCTAAACAGTGATTTATACAATGAATTACGTTTTTACTCGTTCCCTATGGCTTCTTTTATTTGAAGCTAGCTTTCATCATCCTTAGAAAACGGTGATCAGTTAAACAAATACGAGCTACACAATTTCATCGATTATGTGGTCCGATGCTTCCTTGTAACGAGTGAATTGTGACGTTGGTCATCAAGGTTCCTCATGAGGTGACTTGGTAGTTATCAGTGTGTCTCCACTAGTTAGTAGTAGACTCAAGATAATCTTCCGGAGTCCTGAAACACAAAAGAAAGTCAAATCGGAAGTGATAGTCTGATTTAGCCCCCGATACTTAAGTCGATAGGTGTGCAAAGAATAATGTAGAGTAGTAGAATGTGAGATTTTTATAGAATGCTACAAGTTAGAGGCTAACATCTATTTATAAGAGAAGAGAAGAAATAATTGTGGGATACTGGCCAGTTAAAAAATGTCACGTGAAACAAAAATCATGATGAGGATGATTTCTCTCGAAAATAGGTAATTAGATGTGTAAAAACTGTCTTACCCTCACAATTATTTCATTCCTAGTCAGTTTGTATGTCTATTATTATAAATATTTAGGCTATTATAAACGGGGTCTAGAAATTTATATAGTACTAGAAATAAGGGTGCTTCTTTAACTAGCACCAATTTGTATAAGTTTTAAAAAAATAACACCGCTATTTAAATCTCTCTAATAAAATTTTTCATAATACTTTAATTACCCTCTCATTACTGGTTTATGAAACTTCATTGTTTCTCTCTCCCCCATTGCCTCCTTTCCTTCTATCCTTATCGTCGTCTCCACCTCTCTCCCTGTGCTTGTTTCGGTCCCTGCTCTCCGGAGTTCCTAACATTGTTTCCGTGACTGGCATCACCTACCTCCATGCTCGTCGAAGTTGCTGCTGCAACTGAGCAGAAGCATGACTAGTAGGACAATTGAACATTCCTAGTGAGATGACCGAACGCCCCTAACAAATAAGTGCACGACTGAGTAGAAGCAAGTATAAATATGATTGATTCCTTCTTGAGGTATTCACAAATTTTTAGGGTTTGCGGTCTTGATTTTTATGACTTTAATTTACATTATATTGGTTGATTTTTTTACTGCAATTTGTGGTCACATGTTCAAGAACTAATTTCACTTGACTAGGGCCTATTTCGAATGTGATAGGGACCTGTTTGAAGGTCCTAATTAGATGTACCAAAGTGCGATTAAATGTGTTATCACTTTAATTTGTTGTTGATTTTGCTTTAATTAGTTGTAGGATTCATTCTGGAGGAGCATGACTTGGAACTTACGAAGGCTCCCATGTCGTTACAACTGACTAGCTTTTACTTTCCTTTTCTTATAAGTTGATATAGTTTATTTACGTTGTTGATATTGATGTTACTTTGATGAATTTACTCATGCACTTAATATTATGTTCTTACTCTTCTACTTGTTGGATTTAATCTTATACTAATGAAGTTGATGTTATGTTTTTATCATAATTGTTCAATAAAAAATCCCTATCACATATAAATCGGTCTTGATAACACATAAATATGTCTCGTTCAGTTATAAATAGATCTCCACTTGTCTCGACTATTGGAATAGGTCTCGATACAGTTATGTAGAGGTCCCAATACTATATAAATAGGTCTCAGTACAATATGGATAGGTCTGGAAGTTGTTCAGATTTTCAAATACATGACATTAACTTAAATAGATCTCAATGCATTATAAATAGGTCCATATTACGTTACAAATAAGTCTAGGTTCCTTGATCATAATCTAAAAAATATCATAAACTTAAATAGGCCTTAGCACATTATTCAGATTTCCAAACTTGTCATAAACTTAAATAGGTCCCTATTCATTAAATAGGTCACGATTACTTTATAATTAGGTCATGTACACTCAAAAGCACATATAATACCCAACAAATTGAATCAACTATTGTCATGAGGTCTCGGTACAATATAAATATGTCTCATTGACGTATAAATGGGTACAAATACAACATAAATAGGTCCAAATTACTATTTAAATGTTCGAATAAAATAGGTACAACATACCTTAGGGAAAATTCACAAAATAAAATCAACCACATCAATAGGCTCTAATACAATGTAAAATAGGTACGATTGCTATATAAATAGGTTTTGATGCTACATAAATTGGTACCAATGGCCATTCAGAAATTCAAACACACCCCATTCGACATTGTAGAGCAGAATCTTAGCAAAAACCAATAAAATCTAACCTAACAAACACAGAGACAAGATAAAGCGAAGTTTAGATCAGCTCTGAAATGGAACCGATGCGGATTAGAGAGAGGCGGAGCATACATAGAAAGAGAGTAGAGAGACGAGAAAGATGGAGATAGATGGCTCGCTAATACTTGATGTGGCATTGCTCGCCGATGCCCATTGAGGGGATAGCTCGATGCTGGATGTGTCGCTCAC
>JAOYND010235904.1:0-13449 GCA_025802135.1 Lagerstroemia fauriei
CAATATTTGGTTTCCGGTTCAGTCAAATTTCGATTTGCCTAAAGTGTGAAATTGTAAAATGTACCCCGTCCAATAATAAAATCTTAAGGCTATTAATTTTTTTTATATCAGTAGTATCTGGTACCGTAGCAATCGACCAATCTACCGGACAATGTATTATACGGCCCGGAGCCCGCCATTGATCCCAGATACCGACCCTCACAAGAGTCGAATCCTGAACTTGACTTACTATATATTGTTAACTTACCTACGGTTTCGCCCCTTGGAGATTATAAGGCTATTAATTATATTTTTGGGTAAATTACGTAGAAAAGTTCAAATTTTAGATAAAATTTCAATTTTTATTTTATAACACAATAATGCACATATTTTTATTTTACCTTCGAAATATCTCATATCTAACGGTATTAATTTTTCTGTCCTTTTTACTAACATATATCTAATAGTTGCTAACAGGATTCATAAATGGAAATGCTATACCATTCATCACAACTCATAAAAGTTGTGAAGTATATAAAAATTAGAAAATAATTAGAAAAAAATATAAAGATATTTATTTTGATAAAAATTCAAGAAAACATAAAAACTATAAAAACTAAATAAGAAAATTTAATAAAAATATGTAAAATTATTAAAAGAATTGCACTTGTATCGCTATTAATCAGATGCCATCTATAATTTAAAAAAATTAAAATTCAAAATTCAAAAAAATTAATTATTTTCAAAATTCAAAAGCAACAATATTTTAACACAAACAAATGAGAATATAAAAAAAATAAAATCATTAAAATAAAATTCTGAACAAAAGTTAAATAAAAATATATAAAAATTTAAAAACCAAATTTAATATTAATAAATATTCTAAAAAGGATAGAAATTTATAAAATTTAGATATTTTCACAAAAATTATTTTATAAATTTTAATATCTCGAATCTCATTGAACACCGCATTCATGCGTTCAAATTGCTGTTGCATAGCCCGCATAATCATGTTCTGATCAGCTCCTCTTTCATCACTCGGATCAACCCTACCACTGTACACTTAAGACATGCTGAGCTGCAAGTGAATTATTAGGAACAATCCTCACTCACTCCTTCACGTGTTTATACTTAGTTGGATATCACACAAGTACTCGTATTTCACTCAGAAAAATTAAATTCTTTCTATGCTCGTTTTGTTTTTCTTTAAAAAGTTCTTGCGAAACTAAGCAAGTCAAAGACAAGGATATCACTCGTTCAGCCAAACAAACATATAATACTAAGGGCAAATAATCCAATTATGCATGTACTTTGACTAAATTCTCACTTTTAGCATGAACTTTTTCGCATAACCTAAGAAGGCACGAACTTTAAAACATTTGTCCCGTTTAGCACGCCGTCAGTTTTTTCATCAAAACTAAAGGGCCTATCCTACGTGGCATGTTAATGGTGGCTGATGTGGCAAACGATGGATTGCCATGTCAAATACGTTTAAGAAAATATCGAGTTTGCTCTTTAATACTCTTCATTAATTTAAATGCACATTAATTACTCGATTTAGTCGATTTTAAATTTTAAATTTATTGATTAACAAAAGAATAGGTTCGAACTGGGTACTCGGAACTTGTGGTATAATACAGGTTTTGGAAAGTTGTAAGAATGTTTAAGGGAAGAAGAAGATAAAATTATGAAATTGTCATCAATAACTTTAAATTAATGAACATGATTTAAGGATAAACTCAGTATTTTCTGACGTGGCATGACCACATCAGCCGTCGTTTACCACGTCAGCATAATTAACGTGCCATGTAGGACGGTTGATGGAAAAATAGACAGCGTGCTAAACGGGACAAACATTTTAAAGTTCGTGTTTTCCTAGGCCATGAGAAAAAGTTCGTGCTAAAAGTGAGAATTTGATTAAAGTACAAGCGCAGTTAGATTATTAGCCTTAATACTAATTCAAAGGCTAGTTGGATCAAGGGAAGATGAATATTGAAGCGAACAATTTTTAAGGTAATCACAAGGAAAATGAACAAAGGAAAGATACGATGATGATGCAAATGGAATCAAGGCAGCAAAATAGAAATGGAAAAAGGACAACACAAGAATAATGGAAATGGAAATGGAATCAAGGCAGCACAAAGATGATGCAGGATGAATGCCACAAGATGTCAAAGCAATCAGAAAATCTTTGTTCTTCCTTTTTTTGTTTTTATTTTCTTTTCCTTGCTTTTGCTTTTTTTCAACAGAAATTAAAAACTAGATGAATACGGCTGCAAGATGAGTTGGGACTGATTTGGATAATAGATGAATATAATCACAATGAAAGATACAGAAAACCTGGCTCGGGGCCAAGCTTTAATACCAAAATAATGCAAACCTCAACGGGCAAAGCCGCGAGACCCATCAACAATAAGATGAGAGTCAGATCCGCGATCGCCCAAAGGAGGTTTCAAACATGGAATATTGACCTGTTGATTATAGAGAATCAAGAACCAATATTATAAGAACGTTGAGAATCACAAGTTATGCACCCTAATCCTTACAAAGTTGTTGAAGAACAACAAAGAGAAAAACTCTCAAAAAGATGATATTTGGTAAATCTCTACTACTAACCACTAAAGACATTATATAGAACTCATAGAAATGAAAATGGCAACTTCCCAAGTATGGGAAACAAAGAAAACACTTAATGATAGTCTTCATGCATAAGCCCTTCAGCCTCCATGAAACACAACCGTCCTTCAACTGTAAGAATTCGTCCAAAATGTAGATGACATTAAATAACATACCAATTCAACCTGAATAATGTGTTTTACCACCTAAATATTTACATTCTAATATGGTATTGGGCGAGGGACTTTCTACATCATATTATCCACTCTTCAGCATGTGATTGACCCACACTTAAGATGGGCTTGTATGATGTTGAACATTCGGTCTTGCTTTGAATGCAACTCCATAGCTTCCTTTCCCAAAATATGAATTGTCAACCCTTGTACAACATGTTGAATTTGCTTGACCCACGATCTTGTGATTGGTCTAGTTGGCACAGGCAAGTCTCCATCATGCTCCTCTAGATTCGGGAAGTCCCTCTCACCTTGGAGCTCTTCTTTGTTGGTTTGGAGTTGATCTAGATTTTATCAGTTGGTCAGCATCTTGATGGTGTGCGCGTGGAAGTATGGCTTGAGCTTTCGAGCCACAACCACCACAGCAAAAGCTAGTCTTTCAATGGCCAAAGTACTGTTGCTCAGCTAGGAGAAGGACTTTGTTGATGTAATAGATGGGCCGTTGGGCACCACCTTCTTCTTGTACAAGCACCGAACTGACTACCTCGTTACTAAGCCCCAAATATAGGAGCAGTGGTTCTCCCGATTTTGTTGTGGCAAGGCGGGGGAGAGTTTGCAGGTAGTCACGAAAATCTTTGAAGTCGTGCTCACATTGGTCTGTCCACTTGAATGCATTGCTCGTCTTTAGTGCTTTGAAGAATGGTAGGCATTTTTCGCCTGTGAAGAAGGAGGAGATAGTTAAGCGGACTAGATCCGCATTCGAGTTTGGAGAGAAGTAAGTGAGGATCACCTGCTTTGGATAAAAAGCGGTTTAGAGATGCTAGTCAGCCAGTGAGCCGTTGTATTTCTTTTATTGTGCGGGGAGAAGACATCTCATCTATGGCTTATATCTTGTCAAGATTGGCCTCGATCGCTCTTTGCGTAAGCATGAATCCCAGGAATTTTCTGGATGTGACGCCAAAGACACATTTCCTGGGGTTAAGCTTCATTTGGTATCGTCAGAGTACGTGGAGAAATCAAATGAAGGAATTGCGAATGGATATTATAGGTTGTAGGGGATTCCATTGGCCGAACTTTAGCGAGGATACCTGAAAGGCTTCTTGCAGGTCTCCGATATGACCTTCCGGTTCGGTTGATTTAATAATCATGTTGGTCCTTGAACATGCAATTAACCAAGCATTGATATGTTGCCACTACATTTTTAACCCAAAGGGCATAACATGGTAGCAAAATACCTCATTATCTGCGTAGAAGGCGGTTTTGTCTTTGTCATCTGGATGCATTAGGATCTGGTTGCAACTAGAGTAGGCGTCCATGAAGCTAAGCAACGCATTTCCTGCTGTGGAGTCCACGAGCTGGTCAATGCGAGGTAATAGGTAGGAGTCCTTGGGACATGATTTGTTTAAATTGGTATAATCAACACACGTTCTCCATTTCACATGATTTGTTTAAATTGGTATAATCAACACACGTTCTCCATTTCACATTGGATTTCTTGACCAGAGCGACGTTGGCCACCCAGGTTTGAAATCAAACCTCCTTGACGAAATTAGCTTCTCGCAACTTCCATTGTCAAATAAGGATTCTACTACCTAATATCCTTGAATGTCTGCCGAGACAACTAGAGCTTTGTCATGTGGACCATAGGAAAGATGCTTCGCATCCTCTTCTGTGAATGTTATATCCTAGCTCTTGGCCGCATTGTTCTGAATCACATACTATAATCGTTGCCGATTGTCACGTGTTTTTTTCGATGGTCCACCAAGGATTACATTGACCACTCTTCCCTCGTATCTGCCCTTGTCGCGCTCGAACATTTTGCGACAGTGGTGCTCCGCATCTTTGGACTTGCGGCATTCATGCTTGGGAGTTTTGCTCCTTTGTCTGTGCTTATCATCTATCCTACGATCCCTCAGACTGCATGGATCATGAGGGCTGCAGGAGCGGCTTTGAGGCCGGTACGGCGGGCTTCGGGACCTTTCAGATGCACCGGTATACCATGTTCATCGCTGCCTTTTTCCATAGTGTCCGAGTTGTCCAGCATGCACCAGCTTCTCAGTTTCATTCTTTAAGGCCACACATTCTTCTGTGCCATGTCCCACCACCAAATGTTACCTGCAAAAATGATCGGTGTGATGTCCCATTAAAGGTTTGCAAGGGCGTATTGGGCATATTATATCATTCTGCTATAGCTCAGTGAGAATCACAAATCACGAAAGGATGAGGGGTGTGTAGCCTTCCCGTTTATCCTTTCTAGTCTTAGGAATTTCCTTGACCCTCCTTTTGTCTGCCGAAGCATATGATTAGTGGTTGATCTTCGACTTTCCCACTTTGATTCTTCAATCGCAATGAATCGCTGCACCATCGCTGCCAAATCTTTGGGGGGGGGGGGGGGCCAATGATTGTACTCTTTGCCGATCCATCGTTCCACGAGCCTCATTGGAAGCCAACCATTTTTTCTATTTGGGTGAGTTCTTCAACTTTGGCGGTTGCAAATAAGGAATTGATCGTACCATTGCCAAAGGTATTCATCCTCCTTTTGCTCCAAGACAAAAATCTCCATGGGTGCCTTCTTTACTCATCTCGATCCTATGAAATGGTCGATGAATTTTTCCTTCAATTGATCAAAGTTTGTTATAGAGCTCGGTTCCAAGGAGTGAAACCAATATGCAGTGACACCAGTCAAGGTTACTGGGGACAATAGACATTGGATTTCTTTGGAGATGCCCTGTCCGATGAGCAGTAATATGTACTTGTAGACATGATCTACTGGGTCACTTTTTCCATCATATGGTGGAATTTGGCGGACAGCGAACTTCAGGGGCAGAGTAGCGGATAAGATATTCTTCGCTAGCGGGTTTGCCACACTGTCATCTTTCAGAGGTAACCCATGGGCTTTTTGACTTTTAGCGTCAATCGCTTTTGAAATTTGCTCCACAAACATTCTCTGCATGTTTTCCTAGGAGAAAGAGACTAGTGCCGATTGCTGCCTGGTTATAGGCGAGGCTGCAGGCTGTGAGGGTTGCTCCATTAGAGGCGATGGGATTTCATCACTATCAGCTGACGACTTCCGCGTTTTATTGGCTTGGGATTGCATCTTTTCGTCGATCCTTTTTGCCTTCTATTGGCACGCTCCATCTTCTTCCGATCATTTCTTTTGTTTGGCTTCTTCTTCACTTTTCATCCCTTCGTAAATTTGTTGGGCCCTTTCGACAATTAAATGCTCCACCGCCCATCCATGTCTTCTAATGGTGTGTCCTGAACGTCAACTACCTGGGTTGGCATCGTGTATTGTCGGTACTGGGTATCTTGTGTTGATCGGGAAATGGTGTCGCCCTTTTCTTTGGGCTCTTTAGTCGTCGCTGCTTTGCTTCTAGGGTTGTTGCCTTGAAGTAGCCGGCGGCTCCCCCGCCGATGGTGTTGAGCGAGTACTCCTTGTTCGTACCATTACACAACCTTTTTCTGAGTTTCCCATAGATGGCGCCAAATGGTGTGGAATTTCGGAATGGGGTCCTTGTTGCTTAAATGACAGAATGCCCACAAGTATACGTATCGCAAACAAGTAATACAAAGTGAATAGAGTATCGTTCCCACGAGGATTCCTCTACCAATCACTAAAATTAACACAATTAAGTCCAAGCCAAGTCAATCGAATAAGTGGAATAGAATGCAAATGTTTAAAGTAGAAAGTAAACGAGTATAAATCAATCAATTGGAAAGCTCCTAAGGTTCACAACTTCACCAATTCTAGTTTTAAGCAAAAATCCTCCTTTCAAACAATTAATTCTATCATCTTATTAACTTGGGTTCTAGGGTGTCCCCACTACCATTGTACGCACTCTCGATGCCATACGATGCACCTAAGCGGAAGACGCGAATTCACTCTATCTCTAGGCTATTGATGTTGAAAGGTCAATTAACCCAACCCTAATCAGCTATCTAGGGTGCTCACCATCTCTCGATGCACTTGCACGAATAATCTCACCTCTTGGCATAAGTTAACCTAGATTATGCAATTTCTAGCGTGATTTCGATTCCCCCTCTCGAGGCTCATCTCTGTCTCAAGTTCAATCTCGTGGGTGGCCAATCTAAAAGAAATCATTAAGTATGAAATTTGCATAAATAACACCAAGGAGGCATACCTCGACAGAATCATACGTATGAGAAAAAAAGACTTTACTTAAAACATCGAAAAGGTTTCATCGATCCCCCTAGGAATCTAGGGTTTTAGTTCAACATAATAGAATAAAATACAAGAGTGAAAAGAGAGAACATATTATGAAAATAAAAAGAAAAGGGATAGAAGAAACTCTAGATAAGGGTGAAGTTGAATCTCCCGATCCCAGCTCTACGATTTGTAGCACGACTCTTCTTTCTTATTCTACAATTATTGCCCTTTTTTTCCTCTCTTTAGTGTATTTACTTGTGTGGGGTACACCATTATATATAGAGCATTTACACCTTCTTTAATCTTGGTTTAATCAGTGTGTGATAGGAGTTTGTGGGTCCCACCATTCTGCTTAGTCTTCTCGCTAAATCCTCTCAGCAGACCGCGGTGGCTCTGTTCTGCGCACAGTTTCCTGTCTTCGGCCATAACTTCCTCGTGTATGCTCTGATTTGTGATCCATTTGATGCATTGGAATCCTCACTCAATAAGCTTTCCATTGATATCTTATTTGTCATATTTCTATTAAAGAGAATATGACAAATTTCCTCTTAAAGTTGCTGCCTCAAGCGGAGAATCATCGAACAAGTTTTTTTCTTCATCTTTCCGCATATCTCCTTTCCGTTCCCTGCACGTCAAACAACTTCTAGCAGTATCTTTTGTTCGGCCATGATATCTTAAACACATCATTTGACTCCCCGCATGAAATGATATGTAATGAATCGAAAAATGCATAAAAAGTGATCTCAAACACGAATATCTAAGTCGGGAATGGGTACATAACTTATACAAATCACTGTATTAACACACCCCCAAACCTAGACTTTTGCTTGTCCTGGGCAAAATAAAGAACATGCAATCAAAAGATTTAAACCAAATCAGTCCCCAAATGTTCTCAAGAATGGCTTCTTACTCGTCACACAATCTTCACTTCGAATGCTTCTACCTTGGGATGTTAAATTTTCATAAACATTCAGCCCTCACCCGTGGGGTGCTAGTGCAAAACACTCTTAAAATAGCCAAGCATCCAATCAATAGCTCGGTTGATCAAGCATGCAATCAAACGACTCAAACTCTTTCCTAGACATTGCCCTTGACAATTCCACTCATTTCTTTTCACTCTTATCTTTCTTTGGTGGTGCACGACTCTGGGTGTCATGTCCAAGAGCTAGGCCTGTGTAGTGAGGAATCGACCAATGGCTCCCGTCCCAGTTGATCCAAGGCATTAGGTTTTGAGATACCCCTACGGATCTATCCTTGAGTTTTGACTAATGGACTACTTTCACCACGAGCACATGCTGGGCCGTATTGCCTATGCTTTCACACTTAATTCCGCTCAAGGCCGTACAGCAGTGCTTAGAGCCTTGGTACATCTTTTCATTAAGCTCATAAATATGCATGTCCTATGATTTTTTTCTTTTCTTACTAGCTCATGCATCAGATTATTTTTTTTAAAATTTTTCAAAACTCTATTTCTTTCTCTATTTGCCTTTATTAAGATATCTAGGTTCATGTTCTTGCCCATTCTCATGTGAGCCATACAACCAACCAATTTCAAGGGACATTTTAGCTATCCATAATGCAAGAGTGTCATGAAAATAATGGGGTTTGGGCATCATGGAAAATTTCTAAAACACGTCCTAAGGTCGTTGCAATCTCAAATTCAATCATGTTCCGAATCTTAAGCCATTAGTAGTCATCATAGAACAAGGACCAACTGGTTTTCAAGAGATTTTTTGCATATTCGTAATAAGAGCAAATCACACCATGCAACTACTATCTAAATGCAAGCCTAGCTAAATGCAAATCACATCATTCAACTACGATCTAAATGCAAGCCTATTACTAACACACAGACCAGATTGCAATCAAGGCAATCACACCCCCAAACCTAGACTAAGCATTGTCCTCAATGTAAAACAAAGGTGGGAGATGAAACTTGCCTTGTTGGTGTGTTGGTACTAGAGGATCGAAGTTCATTCTTCGGGGGAACCGTTCCTTCCCCCCTCTTGGGCCTCCTCATCACTTGTGGATGGTGGGGATGGGTAGTGTTCCACTGAGATTCCTTGAAATTGCCTCAGTAGACCGTGGTCTCTGTCTTCTGTTTCTCGGTTTTGTGCTGCTGTCGGCTTCTCGATCCATGTTTCCTAAATGCAATGAAAACTAGTCAAAAGAAAATAATATGCATAAACTAAAACTGCATGATGTAACGAAAAGGAAATGAAACTTAGTCCGATCTTGGGTTGCCTCCCAAGGAGCGCCACGTTTAAAATCTTTGGCCCGACTTTGTGGTGAGTCAGTTTTCCGGATATGGGTACTCTTGTGTAGAGGAGTCCCCAAGGTAGAACTTGACTCGTTGTCCGTTCACCTTGAACTTGTCCTTTGTCCTTTCATTTATCAATTCGATCGCACCATAGGGAAATACCCGTACCACTTGGAAAGGACCCGACCATCTTGACTTGAGCTTTCCTGGAAAGAGCTTCAACCGAGAATTATATAAAAGGACCAATTGACCGAGTTTAAAGTCTCTTACTAGTATTCTTTTGTCATGCAACTTCTTTACCCTTTCCTTGTAAATTCTTGAATTCTCATAGGATTGGTTCCAAAGTTCATCGAGTTCTTGAAGTTGAAGAAGCCTCTTTTCTCCCGCATCTCGAAGATCGAAATTCAGCTTTTTGAGAGCCCAATATGCTTTATGCTCCAGTTCGAGGGGCAAGTGACAAGCTTTTCCGTGGACGAGATGGTACGAAGTTGTGCCGATTGGGGTCTTGAACGCCCTTCTGTAAGCCCAAAGAGCATCATCAAGTCTATAGCCCAGTCTTTCCTTGAAGGGTTTACTGTCTTTTCCAAGATCTTTTTGATGTCTCGGTTTGACACTTCGGCTTGGCCGTTGGTTTGTGGATGATATACAAGGGCTATACGATGTCTCACTCCGTATTTAGCCAAGAGGGCTTCAAATTATTTGTTGCAGAAGTGAGAACCTTCATCACTAATTATAGCTCTTGGAGTCCCAAACCTCGTGAAGAGCCGTTTCTTCAAAAATTTCAAAACTTCTTTAGCATCATTAGTGGGGGAAGCAAGAGCTTCTACCCACTTAGAAACATAATCAATCGCTAACAAGATATATCGGTTATTGAAAGTCGTAGGAAAAGGACCCATGAAATCAATTCCCCATACATCAAACAGTTCTACCTCATGTATGTTGTTCAAGGGCATCTCGTGCCTTTTTGAGATATTGCCGGTCCTTTGGCATCCATCTCATCTGGCTGCAAAGGCATGAGCATCCTTGAACAGTGTTGGCCAATAAAATCTCGATTGAAGAACCTTGGCCCCCGTCTTTTGTCCACCGTAATGACCTCCATATGAAGAATCGTGACATCCTTGCAAAATTACTTGTTGTTCCTCCTCGGGGATGCAACGTCTGAGCATGTAGTCCGCACATATCCTAAATAGAAACGGCTCGTCCCAAACATACCTTTGAGCCTCATGTAGAAATTTCTTTCTTTGTTGTGCATTAAACTCAAGAGGAATGTGGTTAGAGACCAAATAATTCACAAAATCGGCATACCAAGGTGCATGAGACATGTATAGCACGAATTCATCAGGAAAAGATTCGTTAATTACCCATTCTTCTTTGCTTGCTTCATTCTCAAGTCGAGAAAGGTAATCTGCTACTTGATTCTCAGAACCCTTTTTGTCTCGAATTTCCAAGTCGAATTCTTGGAGGAGTAGCACCCATCTAATGAGCCTTGGCTTGGCATCCTTCTTTGCAATCAAATATTTGATTGCCGCATGATCTGTGAAAACCACAACTTTAGTTCCAATTAAATATGGTCGAAATTTATAAAAAGCGTAAACCACGGCCAAAAGCTCTTTCTCTGTGGTAGTGTAGTTCACTTGAGCATCATCCAAGGTATGCCTTGCATAATAAATGGGGTGGAAGATCCTATTTTTCCTTTGTCCAAGAGCAGCCCCTATTGCATAGTTACTAGCATCACACATTAGTTCAAATGGGAGAGACCAATCGGGAGCAATGATAATAGGTGCAGTGACTAATCTGGTCTTTAACTCGTTGAAAGCATGCAAACATGTTTCATCAAAGTTAAATGAAACATCCTTTTCAAGTGGATTGCAAAGAGGCTTAGCTATTTTTGAAAAATCTTTGATGAACCTCCTGTAAAATCCAACATGTCCCAAAAGACTTCTTACTCCCTTGATCGAAGTTGGAGGTGGCAGCTTCTCAATAATCTCAATTTTTGCATGATCCACTTCCATCCCATACTTTGAAACCTTATGACCTAGCTTAATGCCTTCCTTGACCATAAATTGACATTGCTCCCAATTAAGGACAAGGTTAGTATCTCCACAACGTTTCAAGACAAGGTCGAGATTTTCTAAACATGCATCAAAAGTTTCACCAAACACCAAAAAGTCATCCATGAAGACCTGAATGCATTTTTCAATCAAATCAGAAAATATGGCCATCATGCAACATTGAAAGGTAGCCGGTGCATTACATAGTCCAAATGATATACCTTTAAATGCAAAAGTACCATAGGGGCAAGTGAAAGTCATTTTTTCTTGGTCACATAGAGCTATAGCAATCTGATTATAACCGGAATACCCATCGAGGGAGCAAAAGAATTCCTTACCAGCTAGGCGATCTAGCATTTAATCAATGAAAGGAAGGGGGAAGTGATCCTTACGAGTCGCCTTGTTGAGCTTCCTATAGTCCATGAACACACGCCATCCGGTCACCGCTCTTGTGGGAATGAGCTCATTTCGTTCATTGGGAACGACTGTAATGCCACCTCTCTTTGGCATGCATTGGATCGGACTTACCCACTTGCTATCGGAAATCAGGAAGATTATTCCCGCATCTAGTCGCTTGATGATCTCCTTCTTCACCACCTCTTTCATTACAGGGTTCAGTCTTCTTTGTCTTCTCTTGATTCCTTGTAATTTTCTTCTAAGATGATCTTGTGCATGCATAGGGAGGGACTTATCCAGCGAATGTCTATGATAGTCCACCCTATAGCCTTTTTATGCTCACGAAGAGTACGAAGGAGTTTCTCTTCTTGCACATTAGTTAAATCAGAAGAAATAATAACCGGAAGAGTAGAAGAAGGATCAAGAAAAACATACTTGAGGTGGTTGGGAAGAGGTTTCAACTCTAGTTCCAGTGGCTTCTCGATAGATGGTTTGAGAGTTGACAAAGACAGTTCCAAATGCTCGAAGTGATTGAGTTCCTTGGGAATTGTAATTGATGACTCAAGTGCTTGAATTGCTTCTTCATAGCTCTCATCATTCTCCTTCAATGATCTCCCTTGCAAAGCCGCTTCTAGTGCATCCTCGGGTTTACTTTCCTCGAAAGCTTCCTTTGTGTTGAAATTACAATTGGTATGATTTAATGACCCATTCCCGACTTGGAAATCTAAGTTTTAGGTCACTCTTCACATGGTTAGAGCATAATTGCTATCATTTTAAGTGCGGAGTCAATTATTTTGTTCATTATGAATTAGATACTGTTGGAAGTTGTTTAATGTGCAGGCAATGGAAAGAAGATGTGCGGAAAGACGAAGACATGGCTTGCACGAGGATGCAATGTATGATATAGCAATTTTAAGAGGAAATTTCTCGCACTCTCTACAATAGAAATATGGCAAATTAGATATCATTGGAAAGCTCATCGAGTCAGGATTCCAACGCATCAAACGAATCACAAATCGGAGTAGAGACAAGAAAGTTATGGCCAAATAAAGGAAACTATGTGCAGAACAGAGCGACCGTGGTCGATAGACCTCTGTCTACTAAGAGGATTCAGCAAAGAAAACTCAGACAACTTGGTAAAATGGTGGGATCCACAACCTCCTATCCCACATTGATTAAACCAAGGTTGGAGGAAGTGCAAATGCTATATATATATAGTGGCGCAACCCCAACAACAACACATATATAGAAGAGTGGGGCAAAAAAGGCAACAACTTTGGAACTAGAAGAGGGACCATGGTAGCAAATAGTAAAGTCGGGATCGAGAGATTCGGCTTCATCATCTAGAGTTCTTTCTATCCCTTTTCTTCTTATTTTCATAATGTTGTCTTCTCTTCCAACTCTTGTATTTTCTTTTAGTATGTTGAGCTAAACCCCTACATTCCTAGGGGGATCAATGGGACCTTTTCAATGTTTTAAGTAAAGTCTTTTTCTCTCATATGTATGATTCTGTCGAGGTACGCCTCCTAGATGTTATTTATGTATTTCTTGCTCTTCATGCTTTCTGATATTGAGATTGAGAGGAGCCTCGAGAGAGGCAATCGAAATTGCTCTAGAGATTGCATAATCTAGGTTAACTTATGCCGAGAGGTGAGGTTATTCGTGTGAGCGCATCGAGAGATGGTAAGCGCCCTAGATAGCCAATTAGGGTTGGATTAATTGACCTTACAATATTAATCGCCTAGAGATAGAGTGGATTAGTGTCTTCCGCTTAGGTACATTCGTATGACATCGAGAGGTGCTTAC
>JAOYND010236002.1:0-13444 GCA_025802135.1 Lagerstroemia fauriei
AATTGAAATCTTTTTTATATATTAACAATAAAAAAGGAAATAGACTAATTTCATTTAACAAAAAGCATTGCCAATCCATGTGTATTTTACTCCCTTAATGGAATATTTATCAGCATGTTATTATATTATCAGTAGAAATGATTAGAAGGAATTGGGAGCCTCAACAGGAGGGAATGCGAACTTCACCACTTCGGCACACTCATTCCAAACTTCCTCACTCCTCTTTATCACCAAATACGTGCGTCCTTGATGACCATTGCTCCTAATATGCTCCTACAGAAAAATAGGAAGAATGTTGTTATAATATCATAATATTTTCATTAATTGTCGTCGCTTTGAAAACAAAATGGAAAGTTGAAATGAAATATTCCTTTCTGCAGTCAATAGTCAAGTTGAGTTTACCATTCCTATAGTAATAAAGCCACTTAGAGCTATTTAGATGGAAAGGTTCGTACCCGAGTGAATGCATCATGGCATGGTTTCCCGATCTTTACAAGTGCAGTGCAACAATAGTCGCTCAGCGGGGACTCTTTGCTCAAATTTACCGCATGACCAATATCTTCTCCACATTTTGTAGGTAAACTTTTCCCACATGTCCTCCAGTCGACCTTTGCAACCGCGGGATTGCAAGCCAAAGCAGAACTGATGATGATAAATATCATCAAAGAGTGAAATCCTTTCATCAATCCCATTCCTTCCCCCTATTTTCTTTTTAGCAAGATGTAGCGTGTTATTTTTGTTTTGATGTCATATGGGAACATATGGTGTGTTATTTATATTAATCAATATTGGGACTCGTCAATGATTGGAATAATTTTTATGGTTACATGTTTTCATCAACCAAGATGCATACGTTGCACTTTATCATCAATTAAACATAAAAGTTGGAAAACTCTCTCTCTTAATAATTGGAAGGTTACCAGATTGATCAAGACAAGTAAAGAAACACGTGCTGTTCACAACTAGGAATACGTCTATCAGTGGTTGCAACATGACATATGTACTTTGGGTTTCCCCCGGACAACATTCGTAAGCGTAATAACTCTGACTAAAACAAGTTTGAACTAAGTTGACTTATTAAGGTGTAAAATTAGTGATTTTTTAACATTTTGAAAGTAACGCCTACTTAAGGGGAGATTTATGAAAATAATTTGAACCATTCCTTCTAGGTTATGTGATATATTTCAGATAAAGAAGTTCGATGATGATTGGAATTTGCAAGAGATATCTTTCACATGATTGGAATCTATTGACTCACCTTGCTAAGAAAGATCTTTCAAATAATGAGATGCTTAAGGTGTTGTTTATTTGTTGATAGTTTATTTTCAATCTTGATTTATCTTCTGCATCAGTAAACTACTTCTCCATGTAATATAATTAAAAAAATCCCTTGCTCTTAGGAAAATAATTCATGTATTGAAAATTTAAAATGTATGCTTAGTAAGTTTTACTTGAAATGCATAAAGTATACAATAGACATGAATGACTTTTATGTGACAAATGTTCAGGCTAAACAGTCCTAAAGTACAAATTGTGATCATGTAACTCAAGTTATACATAAATTAAGAACTTTTAGTTTTATATTATTTTTAGCATGATATTCATTTTCTCATCAAACTTAGCGAGAAATTTTTATTTGGTAAGTTGACAGTGCTAAGGTGGCTAGCAGTGCATAATGTGATAAAGATACATCGAAGGTGGGCACTTAGATGAGCAAAAGGATAATTTACTCTTAACCATCTCATTTACATTCAAATCAAGTTAGGGCATCATTCTAATTATTAAATACTGAGTAAGAATAAATCAACAAATTTGTCCAAATCATTATTCTATTTGTACTTTCTTATTTACTTTAAGTACTATTATCATCTCTCGAAGAAAGCCAAACTGCTCCCAAATTTGATGCTTGAAACTACCCTTGAATCTGTCATCTTTCTCCTATCTAACCTTACTGTTGTTGATGGCCTTTCAAAATATTCTTTCAGTTTCTTAGATGGAACTACTTCACATCCTATTGAGTGTCAGTTCCATCCTCCTTTTGGGTCTAGAATGTCGCTAAATTGGAATATCTAAAGTGTAGTGATTTATAAACTACACATTTAATAACAATATTAATCCAAGTCCTTTTATCTCTGCGTCGCTAGAATAAGCATTTAGCCTAGATATGTCAATTTGATAACAATCACAAGAATGGGCATGAGAAATTGATGGCTAACGATTAGTGATATGATGTTTAAGATCATATGAGCCTCATAGCATAATTGAATAAGCAATTCGAGAAGCTAATCTTTGCAAATTGAAAGAAACAAATACGGATTATCACAGTACCACCATAATGGGACGTAAAATGAAAACCATATCTTCGAGCAAGAAAGAAGTCACTGAATGACTATTCACATTAATGGTTATCATAAAGCCAAATTTGATAAAGAAAGAAGAAATTGGACTAAACCAAATGAACAACAAATAATCAAGGCATGGAGGCAAACACATATGACAAAGTAGTTGTTTTCGATGTACAGGGTAGTTTCTTTGGAAGAAAGCGATATAGCGATCGGGGGCTACCACAAATTGAAAGAATTTACTCACTCTAGAAAACAAGAAAGAGGATTCCTTTTTCTTATCCATCATCTAACGCCAGCAATGCTTTCCATTAGTTTGCTCATGTGAATTTATCGGATGTCAAGTGAGACGCATGATTAGAATTGTGGCACAACTTACAACATGCCACATTATTAAAATCTGAAAACATTTAATAATAAAAATAAAATTCTAAAAAATAGAAGAATATGAGAAATTAAAGAAAAATAAAAAATAAAAAAGATTAAAAATTTAACATAGCAAATTAAAATTGAAAATGATGAAAAAAATTCAAGATTACATCATAAAACCATTTGAATAAAATTGTGACTAACAAATTTATTTTCTCCCCTATAAATAGAGCCCTTTGCTCAACGTTACATACACATTTTTCAAGCTCAAAACAAAAACTCCCCTCTAATGTTTGTGCATAGTTTTCAAGTGGTGTTCTGCTATTTTGTGTTTGCTTGAGATCTTCAAGTTCAGTGCTACTTATAGCTATGTCATCATTGTATCCTGGGAGATGATGTCCATGTGTCTTGATCACGATCGAGAGATGGTAAATTAGTCTTAAGGAAAATATGATTAGCACAAATCTCGACAGTCAGTAAAGTTTATAATTTCGTATTTTGATTCAATTCAACTATTCTATTTTATAGTATTATATCTTGTAACACAACTATGTCTCATTAAATTAATTATTATTTTTTGGTTATTTTATTTCCCATATATAATTGTGGCCATCCGAGATTATTATTGTTATTAATTTGGTAACAGTCTTAAGACTAATCCTACATTGTGTTGAAATTCCATATGGCTACTGATAATACTAACCCTCCTGTGAAAGCGGTCGATTGCATTGCCACAACCGATAGGGCTTTGTGCCTATTACTCCTTGGAGGTTTGACCTCCGTTCCCATTGCACCTTTGAGAGGTATAATGGCCAAGCCTGTTGTGATTCCAGTGAACCACAGTGAAAAACCTGATAAGTTCAATGGGTTGAACTTCAAAAGGTAATAGCATAAGATACTCTTCGACTTGATCACCCTGCACCTTACTAGTCTCTTGACTGAGATCTTCCTGAGGGGCCAGATGTCTAGGCTCAGCTGCTTCTACTTGATTCACTATGGAAAGAGAAAGAGACACACTTAGATCGAAGAAGAAAGAAGTTACTTGGCAAAAGGAAATATAGTTTCATGTGCATGTTTCGAGATATTCGTTTATTTTCTAGCTAGTGATCCAAGATAGGCTTCCCACAAAGTAGAGAATTGTGTTTGTCTTCAGGTGGAAAGCACACACATCTCTTCTTCTTCTACCTCTTGACATCCACTCTCTAAACCTTCATTTTGCAAAAACCATGTGCCTCTTGACAGTGCGGGACATGTGAAAAGGAGTTCAAAGAATTATTATGATTAACAAGGGGTGGAGCCTAGATTCCATTGTACATAGGTTATATATATATATATATATATTATTTATGTTTGGAGCGAAATGAGAAAGTCTTCAAAAGCCACCAAATATGCCATACCACTTCTAGGGGACATAATTTTTTTTACACTATTAGATGTAAGATAGCTAGTTTTCCTAGATTAGATAAAAAGCTCCCACTGTATGCTGGCAAAAGCATTGTATGAGATGGATTGCATGTAAATATGCTTGTATATCCTTTTGAGTAGAGCAACTTTTGAATTTTCGAAAAACAATGCACGAATCGATCGAAAAAATCTAATGTAATACTTTTGCTGACAGGAGACTAATAACTCTCCTTCTCGAGCTTAGAAGCAACCTTAATTTTAAAATGCTTCTAAAAGATCTATAGGTTCTATATTGATGATGAACTTGAATCGAAAGGCGAATACCAGAAGAAGCTTATATGGAATTAGAAAGTGCCTAACTTGATGAAGAATGTCATGATGATTGGACGATTTGTGAAGAGCGAGATCCGGGGATCATATAAATATTCTTTAGACTTTCTCCACTCACTGATTTCTTTTTGATGCAATGTTATAGTATATTTAATGGAATAATTAGTAGGTCCATAAATTCAACTAAACAGGTAGCCAAGCCTTGCCGACTAATACATCATTATCTCATCTCGGCTCAATGTAATGTCATATATATTCATTATCACATTAAAAAGGAAAATGAATGAAAACGATCAATATTGATAAAACAATTCCGCTATCCATTTGATATCCCTTTCAGTACAAATTCTTATAACTCTCAAAGACAAAAAATACTACTATCTGAATAATTGAATTCCGTGCGATATATTAGTAATTGAAAACGAAATAGAGTAATTCCATTTAAAAAATATTGTGTTTTAGTTTATTTAATAGAATATTTAACAACTCATTGATCATATTATCAATAGAAATGATTATGAGGAATTAGGAGTTTCAAGAGGAGGGAAGAACTTCACGACTTCGACACATTCATTCCAAACTTCCTCACTCCTCTTTATCACCAGATACGTGCATCCTTGATGACCATTGCTCTTAATATGTTCCTGCATAAAGATCAGGACAATGTTGTCAGAGTTATAGAACATTTTCTTCATCGGTTGTCGTTGCCTTGTGACAAAATTGAAAATAAAAATGGAATATTCTTTTTTGCAGTCAATAATCAAGTCCAGTTTCCCTTTCTTATGCTAAAGCTATTTTGAACTAATTAGATGTATAGGTTCATACCCGAGAGAACTCATCATGGCAGGGTTTCCCAATTTTTATAAGTGTAACACAACAATAGTCACTCACTGGGGACCTTTTGCTCAAATTCACCCTTGACCTATATCTTCTCCACATTTTGTAGGTAAACCCTTTTTGCATATCTTCCAGTCGACCTTTGCAATCACGGGATTTAAAGCCAAGAAAGTAGCACTGATGATGAGAAAGAGCATCAAAGAGTGAAATTCTTTCATCACTTCCATTTCTTCACCTGTTTGCTTTTTTTGCAAGATGAAGTGTGTTATTATTGTTTTTTATGATATATGGGGACATATGGCAGTAGTATTTATATTAATAACTATTGTGCCTCATCAATGGTAGGAATAATTTGATGATTACAGGTTATGATCAATGCAGACATGTATGTTGCAGTTTGTCATCAATTTTAATGTCGAAGGTGGAAAACTTCTCTCTTAATAATTGGAAGGCTACGAAATTGATAATAACAAAGTAAGGAAAGAAATGTGTTGCTCAAGACTAAGAAGACGTCTATCAATGGCTGTGATAAGATATATTTACTTTGGGTTTGCTCTGACTAATAAAAGTTTGAACTAGGTCGAATTATTAAGGTGCAAAATTGGTGGTTTTTTTGGTAATTAAAACTAGTGTTTTTAAGAAAGAGGGATTAGTATAGTGGCACCGCTCTCACCCTCTGATCTAGAGATCTTGGATTCGGTTTCACTTGTGGGACTTCTCGTGCCCATTTAATCCCTCTCTATGTGCCTCGTCTGTACACCAAAAAAATTGGTTTTTTTCCCCTCAATCTGAAAGCAAGACCTACTTAAGGGGAGATGTGTCAAAATTATTTGAACCATTCCATCTTATTAACGAGATATCTTTTGGATGGAGAAGTTATATGGTGACTGGAATTTATAAGAGATATTTTTCACATTATTCGAATTTACTGATCCATTTTGCTAATGGAATATCTTTCAGATAATGAGATATTTATAAAGGCTTGTCTGGTTATAGATAGTTTACTTAGTCTTGATTTTTCTTCAACGTCAATAAATTACTTCTCCAAATAAGAAATTTAAACAAAATCTCCTCCGTCCTAGGAAAAAATTATTTAAAAACTAAAAAGCGTTGTTTGGTAAATTTTACTTGAAATACATAAAATATACAATAAATATGAATGACTTTTACGTGGCAAATATTTAGGCTAAATAGTCCCTGAAATGCAAGTTATGATCATTTAATCGTTTTCAGACGAACTTTTGCATGTTACACATAATTTGGGAACTTTAATAACATTTTAAGCACAATATTCATTTGCTCATCAAACTTAACAAGAAATTTTAGTGTTATATTGACGATGCTAAGGCGGCTAGCATTGCATAATAATGTGATAAAGACACGTCGAGGTGAGTGCTTGGAAGAGCAAAAGTACAACTTTACCCTTGACCTTCTTATTAACATTCAAATCAAGCTGGGGCATCATAGTATTAGCAATTATTAAATTCTCAAATTACAGTAAGAATAGATCAACGAATTTGCCTAATCAAGCTTCTATTTGCCATTTCTTATTTACATAACTAGTATTATCAGGTCCAAAGGTATAAAAAAATGAGCGACCCTCTCCTCAGTTTTGCTGCTTGAACCTAACCTTAAAGTTGTCATGTTCTTTTATTTGTGTAGTTGGAATTCTACATCCTTGTAAGCATCAGTTCGTTCCTCTTCTCGGTTATCAAATGCAGAGTTGCTGACGAAGAATCGCTCTGGAGAAGTTGGTGGGCTGAGGTTTTACCATAATTTGAATTTTTCAACTATTTAATGAAATCTTTATCGCATTTCATGATGCACTTGTAAAATATCCATGCAAATCACAACAAATTCATAGAAAAAAGCCCAAATTTTATCTAAAATCTTAGTTTATTCCAAGTTTTATGCTATAACACAACATTGCACGAGCTTAGATTTTTCTCAAATATATTTGTCGCCTAACACCAGGAATGCTTGCCATTAGTTTGCCCGTGTGAATTTAACGTATTTCAAGCGAGCATGTACAATTGCGGTACCACGTACGATATGCCATGTCAGTAAAATTTGAAAACGTTTATTAATAAAAGTAAAATTCTAAAAAAAAAGTAGAAGAATATAAAAAAATGAAGGAAAAATTACAAATTAAAAAAAGAACCGTTAAATATGTAACGAATAAAAATATAACAAAATAAATTAAAACTGAAAATGCTGAAAAAAATTCATGATTACACATATAATACCATTCATCACATATAACATCTGTAAAAAAAATTAAAAAATTTCAAATATGACAAATTGCAAGAACTTAAAAGTTAAATATTACTAAAAATATACTAAAAGATTAAAACATATTTAAAAATAAATCATTCTTACCTTCAAGAAGCACTATCTCCTAATTTTACACTGAGATCCCCTAAAGCAAGTCTTAAAAGCTCCAACACTCAAACTATTTGTCAGTGTACACAACTTTTCTCACACTTAAAAGCAAAAGGAAGATGGTCTCTCATACTAATTAAAACCAACCCAAAAATCTTCATTAGCTAATCATTTAACTAAAGAACGCTCCATTAAAGCCCCTGCAATATTTATATCAACCCTAACTCTTATGTTGTTCCTCGTCCTAACCCCAAATCCTTTCCCATCATCCACATTCAATTCACAGCAGAACCTAACTTCTGTTCCAATAGAGTCACATTTTTTTAAAATTCATTAACATAGGGGATTAATCCTTGAATTTGCACCTAGAATATGATCTAATCAGATTCAATATCTTCAGACCTTTTATTGACAGACCATTCTTTCAGATGTAGCTCAAAACATCATCAGACTATGGTCCACCATAAATTACTTTTTAGTCATTGATTTTTCTTTAAAAACAAACATGTACATGTTCTCTCCAACGTTAGACAGTTTAAGGTCTTCAAAATCTTTCCATGCCGACTTTAAGACAACAATGAGACTGCTCCCACATACTTTCTTTTCAAAGATAGCTTACCTTGACATGACAGCTTCTTGCTCAATGCTAATAGCATTAGAGATGAGACAAATTTACACCAGCTTTTTCATCCTACCCATAGAGGTACTCTTCGTATTTTCGTCCTCCATCTAAAATACCTTTATTATCTTCAATAGAGCTACTTATTCTAGAAATGCACAAACCTCTGAAACAGAAAAAGGCACCAAGTAGCGACAATCAACGAATTCAAAATTGCCTATCTTAAAAACCTATTGCTCAAGCAGAGTCTCTGCATTGTGATGAAATGAGCAATTTACATGAGCATTAAAGATGCTAATAAATAAGAGGAACATGAAGCAAGAAATGGCAGCTAAATCAGAATTTCGAAAGTGTAGTGATTTATAAAACTACACATTTTATAATAAGATTTATCCAAGTTTTTGATTCCTATATCGCTAGAGCAAGTGTTTACACCAGATGCATCAACCCAAAAGCTATCGTAGGACTCATGAGAATTGACGGCTAACAATCAGTGAGATGATGCTTAAGATCTTGTTAGCCTCATATCACAAGTGAATTAAGCAATTCAAGATGCTAATCATTAAAAATTGAAAGAAATACTTACAAACAGCACCGCGACAATGGAATGTAAAACAAAAACAAAATCTTTGAGCAGGAATGAAGCTGCCGAGTGACAATTCACATTAACAGTTATCGTGAAGGCAAATTGGACAAATAAAGAAGAAATTGGATTAAACTTGCTGAATAACAAATAATCAAGGCACGGAGGCAAACGCGTATGAAAAAGGTAGTTATTTTTGGTGTACATGGTAGTTTCCCTTGGAGAAATCCAAATAGCGGCTGGGTGCTCTCAGAAACGTAAAGAGTTTACTAACTCTAGAAAACTAGAGAGAGGATTCCTTTGCCTTTTCATCTTATATCATCTAGCTCAACTTGTAATAGCTGGCACCTTGCATCCATATTGACATTTTTTTGTGCTAGAAGCCAAGTAAGTACAAATTAATCCCAAGCTAGATTGTCTATTGAGGGATAAAACTATCATAATTAGGGATTTTCTTAAAGATTCTAAATGAGCCTTTTGGTTCATTGGAATATCATGTTACCCTTCAATTATTATATCCGAAGTTTATATTACCAACTAGTGGTTTCTCAATTTATCTAAATTATTATTCAGCAGCAAAATATTATGTGACTAAGACAAATGTGTTATTCTATTTTGTTTTTATTGGAAAAATGACATTGAAATGAATAAGAAATTATTCGTATGAATTGAAGGAAATATGTTTGAGCTTAAGTCCATGGACTTAATTTGAGTAATGTGGGTTTGGCTTAGAAAAAGCCCATGAAGATACCAAAGAAGCCTACAAGAGCCCACGATGTAATTGTGGGATTTCAATTCCACATCAATAAGTGAAGGCAATCTTAAAGGATTTATAAGCATGAAGTCATTCTATGGTGAGTAACCTCATTAGCTATACCATACAGCTTACTCACGGCTCCCGCGTGCAAATCGCTGAGTTTTGCCATTTCTGGTAATTTTTTAATTTCCAACAATAAACCGGCCTAGGATTCTTTTTGTCTCTTGGTTTCCAATTGGGCGGCTTAAGGGTATTAATCGGCCGAATTAATGGTGTTTTAAGGCATGACATTAAGAGCTGGCCTTAATAAGGGCTCTTAATGTCTGGTTCAGCCCTTTTAATGGCCGATTCGATGCATTTATGACTGGTTCAGGCATTCGATTTTCCGGTTCGATGCCATTAAAGCCACTAGCCCTCCACCACACTATAAATAGGACCTTAGTCCATAGGTTTCAGACACACCGCAGCTCTCGAGCACTCTCTTCTCTCTGCATAGCATTGTTTTCTCGGTGGTTTTCCAGCTTCGGCTTGGTTCGCCCTCTAGCTTTGAGTATCATGCAGCCTCAAGCTAAGAAGTCGTTGTATCCTGGGAGACTGAAGTCCACGTTTCCTCAACACAATCAAGAGGAGACAAATATGTTTTAAGGAAACTGTGACCGCCACAGGCCTCGACGATCAGTAACATTTTCTTTTTGTCAATTCTTTTATACTACTGTACTCGTTCAATTATTATTATTAATTATTTAAATGGTAAGGTCTTTCTAGCATAACTTCATGCCTAAAGAAAGAAATTGAAAAAAAAATCATTTTATTTATCATATTCATCCTCTAATTGTGGCCATCGAGATTATTTTATTGTATTCGGTTTTACAGCTTTTTGTTAACCTGAACTGCAAACTATACATTTTGGAGTCGAGATATTTTGGGTTCATGTCATTTGATACAAGGAAGGAGTGAGATTTCATAGCCTACATGGAGCACTCGAATGCTTAATTGGATCGAGAAAATGGACCCATCGATAACCTACTGAGCCAGACACTAGTGCCTGGCGTGATTTTAACCAAATTCTTTTATGTTTTCGTCAAAACAGTTCTTCATTCTTTTACCAATTTAGATGGTACTTCCACAATTTTCGATTATGTACGGATATTTTCAAAATTTTATTATTTTCTACATATAGCATTTTATTTGTAATTGCTTTGTAGATCCTTTTGGCACGATCGTTGATATTTGGAGGGTTTAGATTTTTCTTAATTTCTTATTCAATTTCTAGTTATTCTAGCAAATTAACGAGTTTTTGTATTGTAATTGACCTTGTTTCACCATGTACGTTGTATCATCATCCCATCTTTACTGATCAATAATAAGCATATCTCTTCAAAAAGTGAAAACATATGCAATAGTTAAATCTAATTTAGGCACAAATTGGTCAAGAAGATCGAGCGGAATGCTTTTGCCAGGTCCTTCTCGAGCTTGGAATTAACCTTAATTTCTAATACTTTTCAAAGATCTACAGGCCCTATATCAATGACATGCCTATCTCAAGATATGAATATTGGAAGAAGATTATAAGGGATCAGTAAGTGCCTAGTTTGACAACGCATGTCATGATAATTGGAAGATTAGCGAAGTACAACATCCTAGTGTCATATAAATATGAGTCCAGCCTTCTCCGTTCACTGATCTCAAATAATGTTGTAGTATAGGTAACGGAATAATTAGTAGCGCAATAAGTTCAACTAGAGGGGCAATCGAGCCTCGCAGACTAATATATCATTATCCCATCTCAGCTTAATGTAATGTCATATATATTCGTTCTCACGTTAAAAATGAAAATGAGGGAAACCAATCAATAGTGAGAAAATAAGTCCGCTGTTCATTCGACATCCCTTTTAAGTCCAAATTATTATAACTCTTAAGGAAGACAATTAGTGTAATTTGAATGATTGCCTTCTATGCAATATTTTAGCAATAAAAAAAGTAAATAGAATAAGTACATTTAAAAAAATACTGCCACGCCTTGGGTATTTTACTTCCTTTGATGGAAGATTTATCAAAACATGATGATATAAATCAGAAAAAAATAATTAGGAGGAATTAGGAGTTTTAACAAGAGGGAAGACGAACGTCACGACTTCGACACACTCATTCCAAACCTCCTCACTCCTCTTTATCACCAGATACGTGCGTCCTTGATGACCATTGGTCTTAATATGTTCCTGCATAAGAAAAGGGACAATGTTGTCACAGTATCAAAATATGTTATTCCTCAATAGTCATTGCTTTGTAAGAAATAGAAAGATGGAAATGGAAGATTCTTTTCTGCAGTCAATAATCAAGTCGAGTTTACCATTCTTATGGTAAAGCTATTTAGAGCTAATTAGATGTGTAGATTTGTACCCGAGTGAACGCATCATGGCAAAGTTTTCTGATTTTTACAAGTGCAGCATAACAATAGTCGCTCAACGGGGTTCCTTTGCTAAAATTCACCCTATGACCTATATCTTCTCCGCATTTTATAGGTAAAACCTTTTCGCATGTCCTCCAGTCGACCAATGCTTACACGAGATTGCTAGCCAAAAAAGTAGCAGTGATGATGAGAAGGATCATCAAAGAGTGAAGTCCTTTCATCAATCCCATTTATTCTGCTGTTTCTTTCTTTCTTTTCTTTTTTTTTGGCAAGATGTAGTGTACTATTTTGGTCCTTGATGTCATATGGGAACATATGGTGACGGTATTTATATTAATTAATATTGGGAGTAATCAATGATTGGAATAATTTGATGGCTACAGGTTTCTATCAACTAAGACGTGTATGTTGCACTTTATCATTAATTGAATGTAAAAGTTAGAAAACTTACTCTCTTAATATTTAGAAAGTTGCAAAATTGATAATGACAAAGTAAGGAAATACGTGTTTCTCAAAACTATGAAGATGTTTATCAATGGTTGTAACAGGATATATGCATTTTAGATTTGCACCAGCCAACATTCGCAAGTGCAATCGATTAACACAAGTTTGAAATAGGTCAGACATATTAAGGTGCAAAATTAGTGATTTTTCCACACCTTGAAACCAAGACCTACTTACAGGTAGATGTGCGAAAACTATTTGAACCATTCCATCTTAGTAATAAGAAATCTTTCCTTTTTTAATTAGTTGTAATAAGATATCTTTCAGATGGAGAAGTTAGATTATGATTGCGATTTACAAGAGATATCTTTCACATTATTAGAATTTACCGCTCTATCTTACTAATAAATATCTTTTATATAATGACATACTTACTCAATAGCTTATTTAGTTGTAGATAGTTTATTTTCAGTATTGATTTTTCTTCTCCATCCATAAACTATTTCTCCCTGTAAGATAATTAAAAAAAATCCTACCTGTTAGGAAAATAATTTTTGTATTGAAAAGTTATAAAGTATGTTTAGCAAGTTTTATTTGAAATACATAAAATATACAACAAATATGAATGACTTTTACGTGGTAAAGCTTTAGGCTAAAAAGTACCCAAAGTACGTATTATGGTCACTGTCAATTATTTTTTGGATGAACTCTTTCTTGTTTTACATGAATTAGGAACGTACAGTTTTATATTACTTTTAGAATGATATTCATTTGCCAGTCAAACTTAATGAAAAATTTTTAGTTGGTATATGGACAATGTTCGGTGGCTAGTGGTGCATAATGTGATAAAGAAACATCGAAGGTGGGAACTTGGATGAGCAAAAGGAAAGTTTTACTCTTAGCCGTCTCATTTACATTCAAATCATGTTGGAGCATCATAGCAATTATCAAGTACTCAAATTAGAGT